>APFE031706414.1:42742-94870 GCA_000404065.3 Pinus taeda
AGGAGAGAGGGAGGGATATAGCAACATAGAGAGAGAGAGAGTGTGTGTGTGTGTAATGGGGGGAGAGAGAGGATTGGAGGGAAAAGAGAGAGAGAGAGAGATTGGGGAATAGAGATGAAGGTGGGAGAGAAAGGGAGAGAAAGGATGAGAGAGAGGACTTGAGAGAGGAGGAGAGTGATGGGGGAAGAGAGAGGATTGGAGGGAAAAGAGAGAGAGTGAGTGATGAGGGAAGAGAGAGGGCGGTAGGAAAGAAAGGGATAGAGAGGAAGGACGAGAAAGAGGAGGAGAGAGGGAGGGATAGATAAATGGAGTTGGAGAGGGAGAGAGAGAAGGAAGAAGAAATACATAGTGAGTGAGAAGTGGAGAGAGAGAGGGAGTGACAAGGGAGAGATGGAGTGAGAGTGTGTATGTTTGGGGATGAGATAAAGAGACAAAGAAGGAGAAATAGACAGAAGGGGGGAGAGAAGGAGAGAGAAGGAGAGAGGGAGGGATATAATAACATAGTTGGAGGGTGAAGAGAGAAAGAGAGAGGTGGGAGATAATGGGAAAGAGAGGAAGGAAGAGAGAGGATGTGAGAGTGGGGAGGGGGAGGCAAAGAGAGATGAATTTGGAGTGGGGAGAGAGGGAGGTAAGAAGAAAGAGATAGAGAGAGAAAGGTGGAGAGAGAGAGGGGGAGTGATAAGGAAGATGGATACAGAGGGAGAGAGGAATACAAGAGGAAAGAGAGATAGAAGTGAAGGGGAGGGAGAGAAGGGGAAGATATAGAGAGAGGGAGAGGAGGATGGAGGGATAGATATATAGATTGGAGAAATAGAGTGTATGTTTTGGGGGTGATATAGAGATACAAAGGAAGATAGAGATATTGATGGAAGGTGAAGAGAGGGAAGAAGAGAGAGATGGTGAGAGAGAGGGAGGGGCAGAGAGATTGATAAATATGGAGTGAGAGAGTGCGTGTGTTTGGGGGGATGCAATAAAGATACAAAGAAGGAGAGATGGAGGGGGGAGAGAGAGAAGACTATTTCTTGCACTAGATGCATTGATTTCATTGTACATGGTTATTTATAATCCTATTTGATTGCTTGCACTAGATTCATTGATTTTAGTGTAGATGTTGATTTCTAATAATATTTGATTTCTTGCACTAGATGCATTGATTTCAATGTAGATGATTTCTAATCCTATTTGATTGTTTACACTAAATGCATTGATTTCAGTGTACATGGTGATTTCTAATCCTATTTGATTGTTTGCACTAAATGCATTGGTTTCAGTGTAGATGATCATTTTTAATCCTATCTGATTGCTTGCACTAAATGCATTAATTTCAGTGTAGATGTTACCTTCTAATCCTATTTTCTTACTTGCACTAAATTCATTGATTTGAGTGCAGATGTTGATTTCTAATCCTATTTGATTTCTTGCATTAGATGTATTGATTTCAATGTAAAAGTTTTCTAATCTTATTTGATTGCTTGCATTAGTTGCATTGATTTCAGTGTAAGCACAAAATATTATTGGCAATGTACATTGATTTTTATGTTATAGTAGTTCAACCTATTAATATTGGAGAGCAAGAGAGACAAGCTATGATATTTACTACAAAAACTCGAGCTAAAGATTTAAATGGTTTACGATTTCAACTATCTTTTTCATATAATCGATATGCAAAGATGACAAAACTAACAAGGGTGACAATAAAAATAGTAGAAGAAAATAGTTTGATATTGAATGATTAAGAATACCTAGAAGAGGTTTAACGATTTCTTTCTCGTAAGGGAAGGAAATATTTAGCTAACATAGCCACTAAACCCGTTAGTAACAACACACCAAATGACTTGGGTTATTTAAAGAACCTTCGTCTGTGCTCTCTCCTCTTGTTGATGAGTGTTCATTTTTGCCCGTCAACAGAACACCAACACCACATTGTAGTTGTTGTTATCGTTGCCATTACTAGTCTTGAGGGGCATGGTTACTAATTCCACTACAACATTGGTGAAAAAATCCATGATTGCAACTGACAATATACACAATAGTTGATATAGATGATGTTGAACCTTGTTATTTATTCACACTATTGTTATATTTGTAAAAAATTTCTCAGTGCATTTAAGCAAACAAAACTTCTCACATAGATGATGAAAATTTATGATCTAGGTAAATTCTAAGTGTGGAAACAAATAATTCCTCTAGCCCAAGAGAGCGGGTCTAGTCACAAACAAACAATCTATAGAAGATTTCCTTAAGCTAGAATAAATTAAGAGGGCCTACCTCTTAGAATGTTATTCCGCTTGGTGATGATCTTGCTTCCTTGCTCCATCTATCTTTTGTTTCCTTCCTTCAAACCCCTAAAACAAACAAACAACATCAAACAACAAACATAATAGCATACAATATTGTATTCAGCCTACTTAACAGGTCAAGGAACATTAAGCCATAAAGATGTAAAATGACACTTCATGTAGGAAATCAATCGATAGTTGCTTGTATATAAATCAAAAAGAGATTACAATTGGTGCCTCGACGTTGCTAGTCTCCTCTGACGTATCTGAGTTCCCACACTTCTGCTATCACTTCATGGACAACCCAAACAATAGAGGTTTTAAGTCCTTTTTCCCTCTAGTCTCAAATCACACCAAAGTACATTATTCTCCCTCAAACATACACTAGAAAACTTCAGACTATAGATGTCTTGCTGATTATTGTAACTCCAAACTAAAAACTAGCTTTTGCTTGGGAAAAAGAGAGGTTTATATAGCTTGGATGGATGGGAGATGGTTCCTCTTCTCATGGGAGAAGGACTTATCTCTTGGATTAGTTCCATCCTAATAGGGGAAAGGATCCCAAACTAACCTCCTCGACTCCATCCGGCCTAACCATTTACCAAACTTTTGTTACGAAACTTCTAGAGTTGGAAGTTTCGGCTCCATATTTAAAAACTTTCCAAACGAGGATCAGCACGACTGAAAAAGGGCTCAGTCGATCTGATTGGTTTTGGGGAGAGTTGTAATCCCTGCATATCAGCGCGAGGAGGACACGGGTCATTAGCGTCGGTCTTGTAAACTGAGGTAAACAAAATATTTTTGGGAAATGATGCAAAATGGAATTGTTCTGCTCATGAAGAGGGACATAATGGGAGTTTCTTCATGAGAGGAAAGCATGTGGGGTTCACAGTAGAGGTCCTCCAGGATCGTGGACAAGGAGTATAGGCACAGTGACAAAATGTTGTGTAACAGATGCCCCCTAAAGCATGAAGGATGAACTAGAGTGAGGAGTGAAATGATTTACAAGTGCGTGCGGGAAACCAAAGTCCGTCGTCGGAGAACTTGCAAGCAAGTGTAGATACATATACATCACTAAAAACTCTAAATAATAATACATGAATCGTGGTATGGACGTAGCCATCTAGAGAATGATCGTGTAAATGAATCCAAGGCATGGGCGCAGCCATCCAGCAAAAATGATCATAATGAAACCAAGGTATGTATCCAAGGCATTGGTTGCCTTGGAGAAACCTAAAGTAGTTTTTCTTTGGGTCTATGCTAGTGACCTTCTTCTTGGAGCAGGTTCCATTGTTCCAATACCAGTTGGCTGAGGTGGATCCGCCGATGCCACAAGACCTACAAATGATCTATTGGAGCAATTTGATGCCCAGGGTTATGGGGGGGCAACAGATTTCCTATAAGCCTGCCTTCTTCTCATGGCTACGACGACAGCTGATTGTAGTGGAGGATTGGCCTTACAGTGGTACCAACTTCCATGGAGATCCAGATACGCTGCTCCTAGAGGGAGAGGACTTTTACGATGAAGGTAAAAAACAAACTTTTTTTTAATATTTCGATGTTTTTTATTTTTTCTTAAATAGATGTATTCGTGACATTTCAATTTTATGAATGTGCATGTTGGACTAGAACGCCTTGTCGGTATGTCCTTGATTGCGAGGCATATTGCTCATCAATTCGATGTTGCTCCTTATTAGGAAGGAAGTGATAATGAGGAATAGATCGTGTGGAACCTCGAGGGATTGACCCACGGTATCCCAGAATATGCCCAGGTGGGTGATATTCCGCGCTAGTACCAAAGGCACACGGTGGGAGTATCAGAGCGGATCTGTCGACTGCTGACTCATGTAGTCCGAGCAATTACATGCTACCATGAGCATCATGCTGATTAGTGCATAGGCCTGGCATTCCACATTTTTTGAGGCCTGCGAGCCATGGATGTTTTTGAACACACATTATTTTTTGGGGTTTTGATGTATGACAAACATTATATAATATAAATAATATATAATATATTTCCTGCTCTATGATACAAATGATTTGTTTTTTTATTTTTACATGTTTCGCAAATGTCTATCCAACACATAATTAGCTAATGCATATGTTAATTTATTCACATGTCTAGGAATATGATGATATGTAATGTAATTAAAATTTCTCTCCAATAGATGAATACGTAGATACATTTTCAATATTTGAGGGTTTCTGACGGAATATTGCCCGTTGAGTTGAAGAACGACAAGCTATGAATCAAGGTTGACAACCAAATCCGGGATGCCAAGAACGATAGCTTTTGACAACAATTTGATAATTGTGCTATACTCAGTGATGTTATTAGTTGTTTGACCTAGACAAATAGCTTGAAGATCAATCAACTCACCATGGGGGCCATAAATGGCCCATGCTGCGAATGATAGATTTCGATTACTTTGGCGAGCCCCATCAACGAAACTGATTTGAGGAGACACTGACATCTGCAAAGCAAGCAAAAACATAATAAGCAAGAAAGTTGCTTGCAAAACAACACAACAAACCACACTGCACAAAAATGAATGACCCACTTATTGTACAAAAGTAACCATGCAAGATGACCTAAGCATAGTACTTTTTGAGGGAAGAGCTAAGACCTTAAGCTCCATTTTCATATTGTTTTTACTTGTTTTTATCCATTTTTTGGATTTCATGGGAAGGATTTGGCAAAACAAATTCTCCCTCAGTCGGCACGACTTCCAAGCACAGATCCGCACCGATTGACGGTTAAGAAAACCACCAATCGTGTTGTCGGCACCACTATTTTTAAAACAGTGGCTCCAATGCCATGAGCAAAGAAAAAATATGTTTTTTGCCAAATTCGACCGCTTGAATCCAAATTTTCCCGTCAAAAGGTGATCAATGACTTGATTAAATGGTTTTTGCAGGAAGAAAATCATTGAAAATGGTGGATTGGAAAGAATGAGAGCATGAGGATATTGATACTCAAGCAATAGCTTATCCAAATTGCTTGGAGGCTTTGAGGAACTATGGGCTCCTCAAGTTCTTTCTCACACTAGGGATGTGGGCTCAACCCGAGATGCTGCGGTACCTGATTAGTCTCTGGGACATAAATCGGGAAATTTTCATCATCAATGACCAAGAGCTGGAGTTGGAGACTTCAGATATTTATTTCATCACAGGGCTGTCCTGGAGAGGGGAACCAGTCAACCTATATGGTTCGATGCTAATTGGGGCAAGTGTGTCCATGCTACTTGTCGAACATTTCCTAGAAGCTCTCAAACCCAAAAGTCGCAAGATCGAGATCGCGACTATTCGAGATCTTACGTTGAGAGTATTTTTGTTTACCATCAACAGAGTGGCTAGGACCCAAGCATCGCATGAGACTAACAAGTTGAAGTTCCTGTACGCTATCGAGTGCACTTTTTAACTGGGCGAAATCTATGAAAATCAACATGAAGTGCCAGCTATCAAAAACTAAGGCGAGAAACCTGAAGTAGTTTCGCTTTTGGTTTGTGTTAGTGACCTTCTTCCTGGAGCGGGTTCCGCTGTTCCAATACTAGTTGACTGAGGTGGATCCGCCGATGCCACGAGACCCACGAATGGTCTGTCGCAGCGAGTTGATGCCCAAGGTTACAGGGGACCAACAGATGTCCTATAAGCCCACCTTCTTCTCATGGCTACGACGACAGTTGATTGTAATGGAGGATTGGCCTTACAGTGATACTGACTTCCACGGAGATCCGGATATGCCACTCCCAGAGGGGGAGGACTTTGACGATGAATGTAAAAAACAAACATTTTTTTTAATATTTTGATGTTTTTTATTGTTTTTTAAATATATGTATTTATGACACTTCAATTTTATGAATGCATATGTTGGACCAGAATGCCCTGTCGAGATGTCCACAATTTCTAGGTGTATTGCTCATCAGTTCGATGTCGCTCCTTATAAAGAAGGAAGTGATAATGAGGAAGAGATCGCGCAGAACATCAAGGGATTGATCCACAGTATCCCTAAGTATGCCCAGGTGGGTGATATTCCATGCCAGTATTAGAGGCACACAGTGGGAGTATCAAACCAGATCTGGTGACTGCTGACTTGTGTAGTCTGAGCAGTTACATGCTACCATGAGAATCATGCTAATTAGTGCATATGCCTGGCATTCCACATTTTTTTAGCCCTGCGAGCCATGGATGTTTTTGAACACACATATTATTTTTTGGGGTTTTGATGTATGAAAAACATTATTAACACACACACACACACATATATATATGCTATATTTTCCTTCTTACTATGATACAAATGATTTGTTTTTTGTTTTTACATGTTTCACAAATGTCTACTCAGCACATAATTAGCTAATGCATCTGTCAATGTATTCACATGTCCAGGAATATGATGATATGTAATGTAATCAACATTTCTGTCCAACAGATGAATACGTAGATACATTCTCAATATCTTAGGGTTTCTCACGCAATATTTCCCATTGAGTTGAAGAACGACAAGCTATGAATCAAGGTTGACAACCAAATCTCAGATGCCAAGAGTGATAGCTTCTGACAACACTTTGATAACTGCGTTATACTCAGCGATGTTATTAGTTGTTTGACCTAGATAAATACCTTGAAGATCAATCAACTCACCATGGGGGTCATAAATGGCCCAAGCCGAGGATGATAGATTCCAAGTGCTTTGGCAAGCACCATCAGTGAAACCAATGTGAGGAGACATTGACATCTGCAAAGCAGACAAAAACATAATAAGCAGAAAAGTTGCTTGCAAAACAACACACCAAACCACACTACACAAAAATGAATGACACACTTATTATACAAAAGTGACCATGCAAGATGACCTAAGAATAGTAATTTTTTAGAGAGCCCATGCTCGGACTCAGGTAATCAATCAACATAGATGACCACCAGATTTTTTCTGGACATGATGAGTAAGCATCGACTTGGCCAAATAATAGAGTAGAAATCATATAAGGTTGTGCCCCCATGCCCCCTGGGCAAGGGAGGGTTACGAGTCAAATGACAACCCCATTGCAAGAATGGGCAATTGATAAAAACTCGGGGAGGGAGAAAAACATTGAGTCTATGATGGGATAAAGGGGCCCTCAGTTGAAAGATCTGGACATTGTCAGGAGAAACATACATGTCAATAGGCAACGAAAAAGATAACCTCTCAAGACACATAGACATGACCGATGGGCTAGGCAAGAATGAGGAACGATGATGAGTATCATTCTAAGATACTTCTTCTAGAGACATTACTTCCATGATAATCTTGTCACAAAGAAAAGTCTCGGCTAAGGGATCAGAAGACTCTGAATCACCAAGCCACGGGGATTGAGAATACGCATCGAGAGAGGTTTTCGAAACAAGATAATCAAAGGACACCAAAGGTGAAGCCGAAACAATTTTCATGTAATTAATTTTGGCCAAACTTAATGGCATTACCATGCCCCAAGTGTCAACAAGATCTGGAGAGGGAATGACCCAAGGATCATACTTGACCGAAATCATGTTAATGGAGGCAACATAAGGAGGTGGGAGTGAAAAGATACCCATCAGAGTAGGATATTTAAAGATTCATTCCCCCACACTCTCATAAGGAGCACCGGTGTGCTAGACATACAGAACATTGCCATCCAAGGAGGAAGAGTCAAAGAAGGACAGTTGGTCAACTATGACTATCTTCCCTTGATGGGGAAAACAAATCATGCAGAACAAGTAGGAGGCTACAGCATGCATGGCATAGGTCCAACTCCATCCGAGTAGAGGATTATAATTGAGATTGGTGTCAACGATCTTACTTCGACATGCATTGTCTTGCCCTCCAAAGTAATGGAAAGGTTGGGTAAGACATAGAATGGTCGTGAATCGTGCCCATCAAAAGCTTCTAAAGTGTTAGGGGACTGGTTCACAGTAGGAGAACCAATTTCCTTCCAACAAAAAACAGACATAATACAAGTGGAAGCACCTTCATCGATGACGGTCCTGTGAATGGTTTTCGCATTGATGATGACCTGAATGAGAAAGGATGAGGCAAATGTGGAACGAAGTTTTCCAAGTCAAAGTAAATAATATTAGAATTAGTAGGATCAATACCCCCAATAGCCGATAGTGATTATTTCTGCTAAGAAGGACAACTTTGAAGGACCTCGAGAGTAGACATAGGTGATGGTACTTGAGCCAATCCTCAACAATGTCATAATGTTGAGTAGCTAGAGCGTTTGGATTGTACGACGACTTTCTTAGCACACCTCGAGAAGGTGGTTGAATGGAAGAATTGGGATTAGGTCGCTCTATATGGAGAGGACCAGAACTTGACGGGGTAGAAGAAGAAGGGGCACCTTCTTTTTCTTTCCCTTTTGTCGAAGTAGGATTTTGATAATATTTTGTTCTGGTAACCACGTTAATTGGTGTACTCATCATGAACACTTGTGAACCCGAAGAAGCAGATGACTGAGGCTAGTCTACCATTTGGGTTTGTTGGGATGGAAAGGGCTCTTTTATGACCGCTGGGGTCCCTTTGAGAAACCGACTAACTTTGGATTTTTTGGGACAATCCTTAGTATAGTGATCTTCCTCACAAATGAGGCATGGATACTTAGGATTCCATTGGGAAGCATCACCAACATACGACTTAGGAGGACCCTATTTTGGGGCATCGACTTTACCTTTGCCTTTGCCTTTCTTCTTACCTTTTAAGGATTTATCCGCTACGGTAGACTAACAGCGAGGACCTCTGAGGTTTTACTAGGGCCAATTGGATTCTGAGAGGGACTATTGGAAACAATGTTTGAGGCCGACTCCTATTTGGAAGAATATTTTGTAAGGGCCTAGTACACTGAACCAATTACTCCATCAACAAGAGGTGTAACCTACGACTTCGATGTTGTTGGATTGGATGATGGCCTCAGAGCATCGGGTAATAACTCATACAAAGTTCCAGACTAAGAGTAAACGAGATCTAAGTATTGGGCACGACCAATGGCTTGCTCCTCCATGACACACCCACCCATAGTGATATCATGACCAATTGGAGTGACAAATTATTTGGTGAACCATTCGATCAGTAATTGATCAACAATCTCGAACTTGATCAGGCGATGCCTATCTCTCCATTCATGGATGTGATCGGAGATGTGGGTCGCAGTATTTTGCTTGAGTGATGTAAGCAAAAATAGGTGTCAGTTTCATAGCGAACCGACAATTGGAAATGTGTGAGGAAATCCATGGCTAAAGAGTTGAAGTCATAATAAGTACTTCGAGGGAGCTCGATGTACCACTTGGTTGTAGCGCCTATGGGAGTTCTTTGGAAAAAACGGAGATTAATAGAATCGTCAACGTAGGAATTTGAAGAGCACCAAAGGTGATATGTTATCACATGGGCTTGAAAATCTTCTTTCGCTTTCCCAACGAACTTTGAACAATCACTCGAGATATTTGATAGGACCGAAGGCCAGTAGGGTGAATGAAGAATTGGATCATTCGTGAGTCGAGACACATGTGGCAACTCTAGTGTAGCCAAGAATGGAAATTGAGTATTGAAAGGCATCAGAGATCGATAATCAGGTCCAACCAAAGGAACCCATCCCTGCTGGTAAGGATTTTGTCCCCATAGTGGAAGGTTTTGTCCATATGGTATTTGATTTTGCCCCCACTGTAGGTTACCTTGCCTATAGGGAGGATTCTGACCTTGAAAACCTTGAAATTTTCCAACCATAGGTTGTTGATAAGCAACATATAGGTTAAAAGGATGTTGAGCCTCTTGACCTTGGACGTATGGGTTTTGCACCTGTTGTCCATGTACATACTAGTTTTGAACCTATTGGCCCTAGACATAAGGATTTTAGACCCGCTATCCTTGAACAAAAGGATTTTGAACCTCTTGCCCTTGGACATGAGGATTTGGGGCCTACTATTGCAGGACTTAACCCTGACCTTGTCCTTGCAAAGGTTTCCCCTGTTGATATGTATATAAGGGTTGTTGTTGCGCGGGTTGGCCTTGTTGCTACAAGGGATGACCTTGTGGCTGCAAAATTTGTCCCTGTGGCTGCATAGGTTGGCCTTACGAAGACATAGGTTGGGAGTTTTGCTAAACATACTGCATTTGCAATTGTATGGTTTGCTGCAACTGTTGCATGGATGGCCCTTAATGCAACGAAGGTTTCCCTTGTTGCTACAAAGGATGTCCTTGTTGCTGCAAGGGTACTTGGACAATTCCAGGATTGAAACCTTGAAAATTTCCGAACTGTATCACCGATGATGAAAATTTCCCGATACACAGCATTTGTCATTGTTACACATCATTTTGTCATTATCCCTGTATTCCCTGTCTACGATCCTAGAGGACCTCTACAGTGAAACCCACATGCTTTCCTCTCATGAAGAAACTCCCATTATGTCCCTCTTCATGAGCAGAACAATTCCCTTTTGCATCATTTCCCAAAAATCTTCTATAAAAAAGGGTAAACAGAAGAGTTTCGGGAAATTATGCAAAAGGGAATTGTTCTTCTCATGAAGAGGGACATAATGGAAGTTTCTTCATGAGAGGAAAGCATGTGTGTTTCATTGTAGAGGTCCTCCAAGATCATGGACAGGGAGTATAGGGACAACGATAAAATGTTGTGTAATAGATGCGCCCTAAAGCATGAAGGTCAAACTAGAGTGAGGAGTGAAATGCTTTACAGGTGCATGCGGGGCACTGGAGTCTGTTGTCGTAGAACCTAAAAGAAAGCATGGATACATACACATCACTGAAAACTCTAAATAATAATGCATGAATCGTGGTATGGATGCAGCCATCCAGAGAATGATCATGTAAATGGATCCAACGCATGGGTGCAACCATCTAGCAGAAAGGATCATAGCAAGACCAAGGTATGGTCACAACCACCCAATAATGAGAAGGATCACATATAACAACTCATGGTATGGTCTTTTCCATCCATCTGAAAAAGACATTTATATCAACATAACCATGTCACGTCGCCTCACAACCTAGAGTTGTGTAATCTTAGCCCAGGGTCTTGTGCTCCAAACGACCCGATCAACGTACAAATCCTAACATCCAAATGAATGTATTGAATTCAAACATGCTAAGAAGTCGCTTGATTACCGGTCAATGATGTGAACCGTTACCAAGCGCAAGAGAAACGACCAATAATGACAATGGTTCTCAAGGTACTGGAAGCATAATTCATGGAATGTGAATAAAGAAAGTGATGTCGAACACCCTTGAAATCACCCGATCGAAAGCCAATGATGTGAACTTGTCGTCGAGTGGGAAGAACTTGCCATTAGGGCATGTAAGCTCTAATGCACTGGAAGGGAGTCTCTCGGTCAGCTTCCTAGATAATGAGCTGAAGTCGACAGGAAGTGACCGTGACCATGTCAAAGGAGGGCCATGATGTATCCCACATCATCGACATGAGAGAAAGGGATGCAAATGATTTCAGATGGTACAGAGAATCAGGAGTAAGTGTAACTGCAGAGGGACTAACTCTTAAACATATTGGCAACACAATTCTGGAGTTTGGCAGCATTTGGATCCTTTGGATCAGTGGTTATGATGACATGGAAGAGATCAAATGGAAGGCAAAAATGAATGGCCCAACCTAGGAAGGTCAATAATGAAAGGAGGATATCCCAACCCGACACAAAACATAGAGTGTCATGTTCAAGAGTGAGTTGCCAACACGACTAATAGGATTTCCAATTTCTCCCCACCATCTGGTAGTCTGGCAAGTACCCCAATTAATTTTTATCGCAAGCTTGAAGGAGATAGCATGTGCTTGCACTATAATTTCATCCTTCAGACGAATATGACCTAGTAAGTTTAATGAGCCCTAGGAAGGAGAAGCTCATGTTCATCATGGTAACCAATCTGCGATTGTTTAATGCTTTAACGACTCTGACAAAGGTGTAACTCAGTATCTTTTTCATGTTTAGAGAGTTTGAAAAAGACACGAAAAGAAAAATCCACATGGTCCATTTTCATACATTTGTGTCTCTCAAGCCCAAAAAGGTAAAAAACAATACTTGAGAGAACCGCTTGACCATTTCAGTCAAAGAGTACATCGTAAATAGTTTATTCCAACCCAAAAAAGAGGTAAACATATATTGGGTAAATGACATTTCATTCCAACCCAAAAAAGAGGTAAACATATATTGGGTAAATGACATTTCACATCATTTAATGAGTTCAAAACGACAAGAACTCGGTAACCTTTTTGTGTTTAAAAGGTGTTTAAAAGGTGGAAAAAGCAAAACGACAAGAACTCGGTAACCTTTTTGTGTTTAAAAGGTGTTTAAAAGGTGGAAAAAGCGCTGAAAGAAGACCCTCCCATTTTATTTTCTTTAATTAGTCAAAAGGGAAATTTTACCAGCCAAGAAAAGAGCTTAAACTAGACTCTAGAATCATCGTCAAAAATATGTCCCATGTCGCTGCATAAAAAAGGTAAATGCATTATGCGGGGGAAAATAGTTCAAAAACACTTTAAAAACCCTAATATGTTCATGAAAAATAAATAAAAAGAGGGAAAAAGTAATTATTTTTTACCATTTAACATTTCCATAAAAAAGTAAATGCATTAAAAATGGTTCAAAAACACTTTAAAAACCCTAATATGTTCATGAAAAATAAATAGAAAGAGGGAAAAAGTAATTATTTTTTACCATTTAAAATTTTACTTTTGTGTGAAGAGCTTTTTACACTTTGTGCCCTAATTTTTAGTTCAAAAACACTTTAAAAACCCTAATATGTTCATGAAAAATAAATAAAAAAGGGAAAAAGTAATTGTTTCTTACCATTTAACATTTTACCTTTGTGTGAAGAGCTTTTTACCCTTTGCGCCCTAATTTTTCTAGAGCAGATTGTGGGATATCCGATAGGTCATTTGCCGAGAGGCCATTTGCCAGGTTTGCCGAGAGCTCATTTGCCGAGAGGTCATTTGCCAGGTCATTTGCCAAGCCCTCAGCTACAAGTAAGAGCCAAGACCTTAAGTTCCATTTTCATACTCTTTTTACTTTTTTTAATCCATTTTTTGGATTTCATGAGAAGGAAATACTTTAATTAATGTGAAATTATTTTTACAACTTTTCATTTAAAAAAAAATGTTTTTAAATGATTATAAATAGATGTTTTTAAATGATTATATATCTTTTAAACATAAACTCTACGAGTTGTCTTTACTGCGATTTTGTGTGACTTTTTTAAAGTTTTTCCAATGGATTTTTCCAATCTAATTTCTCTAAGACCCAGTGGGAATTATTTGAAATCAAAAGTTTGATGAGTAACCCCTTGAAATGAATTCATTGAAATCACAAGTTTGATGAATAACCCCTTCAAAACACAAATTTGATGAATAAAATTAACCCCTTGAAAACACAAGTTTGATGAGTAACCCCTTCAGAATAGAAGTGCCCTAGGGTTTTTTCAGGGTTCCATATATACACTCAAAAAACTAGTTTAAATAACACAAATCAAAATTTCACCACAATCTAAATAACACAAATCAAAATTTTTACACAATTTTTTCCATCAATTCCAATACCAAAAACTCCAAAAAAATCACAAAAACACTCATAACTTCTATAAACAATCTCACTAACTTAAAAACTCCTAACCTCTATAAACAATTTCATATACCAAAAACTCGAGATTAAACCCAAAAAAAAAAAAAATCGCTCTAAAAATACTCTTAACCTCTGTAAACAATCTCATATACAAATAATTATTGAATAAAAAAAATAATCCATTGATGCTAAATAAATGTGATTAATACACCAGAAAACCAAAAATATCGTGTTATTTCAGTTTTGCTTTATGGTGGGGATATTGTGTTATTTCAGCTTTGCTTTATGGTGGGGATAGTGATGTTATATCTTCGTTGTTAAGTGTTGTTAAGTGTTATAATTAATGTTTTGCTTTATCGTAAATGGAATAGTGATGCTGTATCTTTTGCTTTATTGTGGATGGTGAACTGGATATCTAGAAAACACTATACAATGTGGCACGTGGCACACGGAATGTGGGATGGTTTTAGTTGTTAATGTCACCGTGTACCATAAGCTTAAGTCAAATCCTGAAACTTCCAGGATATTCTTCAAAGCAGCTTCCGACAAAATGAATTCGAATTCATTATTGCTTTTGTTCGTGGCGTAAGCCATCATGAAACTTCCAGCGGATTCTTGAAAACTAGTTTATCAATACAAGTACGCCATCATGAAACTTCCAGCGGATTCTTGAAAACTAGTTTATCAATACAAGTTTGTTTCTTGCCTTACTCCATGTCTCTCTGTGGTGTGGTGTAAACAATCATAGAAACTTGTAAAGGATTCGTCTAAAGAAAACTTTATGGCTTCTTGCTAACTTTGCTAACTTATAAACGTTAATGCTCCTGATAATGTCATTTCACTGTCCAATTTCAGGCCAACTACCCTTACCCACCATGTGATACAAAAGAAAAACAAAACTTAAAAGTTGAAAAGCGGACCCACAGCTACAACTCTGCGTTCACGAAAGTCACGATTAAAGAAAAACTGGTTCACGAATGTCACGATTAAAGAGAAACTATGACATATCTGTCATGGTTTACAGAAGCGCACACCAAACTCAGCAAGTCAAACACCCAGAAGATACTTAACACACTTCAACTGTACAAAGACCCCTGTCAGAGAAGTCCATGTCTGTTTTTAAAATAAATCATAAGAAACAATTTTACAAATAGAGAACTAAGGGGAAATAACCTTGAATTGGAAGGAACTGAATATTGGCCTTAGCCAATGGATCTGAACTCATCATCAGTCAAATTCTCAACTACTGTCCACAAATTTGAAAATGGGTTTAAATTGCTCAAACTATTCGTGATCACCATGCCAAGCCCAAACAATGTCTTTGAGACCAGGTCTAAGCTTTTCTTCATAGAATTTTTCATAGTCCAGTGTGTCACCACCGGCTTTTTTCAACTCCACAACAAACAGGGAAGGTGTTACCTCAAATATCTCTGCAACAATAGATAGTTGCCATTTCCTGCCTCCCGCAGACCCCTGCATCTTCACCTTGTAATCTGCCTTCTTCAGGTGAAATTTTAAATTGCTCAAACTATTCGTGATCACCATGCCAAGCCCAAACAATGTCTTTGAGACCAGGTCTAAGCTTTTCTTCATAGAATTTTTCATAGTCCAGTGTGTCACCACCGGCTTTTTTCAACTCCACAACAAACAGGGAAGGCGTTACCTCAAATATCTCTGCAACAATAGATAGTTGCCCTTTCCTGCCTCCCGCAGACCCCTGCATCTTCACCTTGTAATCTGTCTTCTTCACGGTGAAATTTTCAAGCTTAGCTATTTCCTCGAACTTGGAGATTATATTGGCAACCGGCTGAGTAGATGTGAAGCGTTTATCATGTTTCAGCTGTTTCTCTTCAAACAGGCCTGATAGATCAAAGCCTCGTGAAAGAGAAATGATATCAAATGCATTTAGGCTTGCGGGCTTCTTTTCTGTGCTCTCAGTGGAGACATTCAACACCGAACCCACATCCTCAAGGATGTTACCGTTATCATCCTCTTCTGTATCAAAGTTCACGGGTTTGAAATCCCTTTTGAACCATGGAACTTCCATGAGTCGGGGAATATTGATCCGTGTCTTGGGATTGGGATCCAAAAGCTTAGGCAGCAGCCTCTTCACATCAGAGGAAAACCAAGGCGGGCACTTGAATTCTCCCTTGCAAATTTTTTTATACATAGACATCAGATTGGCATCATGAAACGGCAAATAACCAGCCATCAGAACAAACAAAATCACCCCACAGGACCATATATCTGCCTTCGAACCGTCATAGCCTTTTCTGGTTATAACCTCCGGAGCAACATAAGCGGGCGTACCACAAGTGGTGTGCAGCAGACCGTCTTGCCTGAGTTGCTGTGTCACTGCGCTCAGACCAAAATCCGAAACTTTGAGGTTCCCATTCTCATCTAAGAGCAGATTTTCTGGCTTCAAATCCCTGTGGTAAACACCTCTACTGTGACAGAAGTCCACGGCACTGATCAGCTGCTGGAAGTACTTCCTTGCAGCGTCCTCTTTTAGCTTTCCTTTGGCAACTTTATTGAAGAGTTCTCCTCCTTTGACATACTCCATCACAAAATATATTTTCGTTTTGCTTGCCATGACTTCGTACAGCTGAACAATGTTGGGATGTCTCACTAATCTCATCACAGAGATTTCTCTCTTGATCTGATCCATCATGCCCACTTTGAGAATCTTTTCCTTGTCCATTACCTTAATGGCCACGCTTTCTCCCGTCTTCGTGTTTCTTGCATGGTAGACCTTTGCAAATGTGCCCTGCCCCAGCAGTTTGCCTAATTCATACTTTCCCATCAATATGCGATTACCATGAATCTGCATTTTTGCGATTACAGGCAATCCCCTTCTGACAAATCAACAATCTTATTTTATACTACAGGCTAAAATCCCTGACCAAACGCTATAGATAAATCGAAAATCAAAGTGGAGACGGAAAATATATATTTATTTCAATGAGCTTAACCGTCTCCGATCAGATCATGGTTCCAATCAACTTGCTCTATTATGTGATGATACATCCCGTCCCAAAAGTGCTGCTTTGTATCGTGCAGCAATAAACATATGACCTCATCGGTCCTCTGGAATGACACTTCAACGTGCATGCACATCTTGCTGCATCCCCTGGTGCTGACTTTCGACCAAATGAGGTCTCTTCCAAGATAATCTTCACTAGAATCTGATTTACAACGCACAGGGCTGTACCTTTGTTTCCAATGCCTTTATGCCTCAAAACCTGAAAATTTACCACAGCAAATTCTTTAATCAGGAGAATTCTGTAAGATTATTTTCTGCAACCAAGAAATCGCAACAAATTAACCTAATTCACTTTTACTATGGAATATCCACATTCAAGCAATCCTTTAATTCACTTTCATATCTCTTCATCAGATCTATAATTATAAGTTTATTAGCTTGTCAAACTATTTTACAGAGAAACCCTTGTTCCATGGCAGAAACATTCACAAGAAATACTAAAAGTGCATAAGCAACGCAAATTGTCTAGATCTTCAAAGCATAACCTAAAAATCATCAAAGCTTCCAAACAATAAAAGATCCGAACAAAGTAATATGAGCCGAAAATTGCAGAAACAACCGAAATCGAACTTAAATTCAACAAGCTGTCAGACAGAGAAGATGAAAAACCCAATCTGTGAAAAATTTCAACAAAATTTGTGCCAAAATTAAAGGTTCGCACCAAAATGTCACGAAAGCATTTGTAACGGCCAGAATACCAACTTAAACCTGAAGAAAAGACAGAATTTGCACATACAGAAATCGATCCAACAGATCTTAAAAGCAAAAAAACAATATCAAGCTTCCTTCTCGCGACAAGTTTCCACAAATTATGGGCCAGAATTTGAGACTTGCAGCAAATAAAGAGGGAAAGATCAATATTTGCCCGGAAATTTCCATATACTAAAAACATTTTACATGATTTAAAGATTTACTTTCGCCAAACCTTAGAACACAAATCTGCCAAAAGTGAGTCTCTCAGCAAACAACATAAAAAGATTTGCATTGCACTCACAACATTTCGCATATGTAAAGAAATCCTTAGGGCAAATCTTCAAACACACACAGGCTTCAACCGTCATTCTACAACAACTTTCATTCAACGAATCATGTCCCCAAGTTCAAAAATCACAGCAAATATCGGGGAAAAATCATTATTTTCGCCACAAAATCAAACATTAAGCAAAAGAATTTCAAATTGACTACTGAAATTTCTTACACGCTGCAGCATGTTCATTCCATTGCAAAGCAAACCAAGAAAAAAACAAATCTTTGCAAACACATGGCTTAAATTACACATACCTACATGTTTGAGCAGCAAAATTTCTATTGCTGGCAGAAACAATCGAACACGCACAGACACGTTCAGAAATTGAACAAAATTTCACCATTTTAAACAGATAACAAATTATTCAGAGAGGCGAACTTACTGAATCAGAGCTGGTGATACCCGGTTTTTGACAAGAAATCCCGGCGCTTTGGACGCAGGAGATATGGAAGGAAATGTTACTTAATGAGGGGTGAAGCACCCTATGGCCTCAAAATGCCACGCGTCGGTCAAGGATTCCAACCGAGTAAATTGTGGAACAGCGCATTCCAATTTGTTGGAAAAATAAATATTGGGGTTTTATGAGGCCGCCAACGAATACTACTCAGTCCAAACGGTCCAGAATTCCTGCATGACGCGCTTTACATCGGGAGCGCCTTTTAACACACGGTAGGTTAAATATTTTATTTAATTATTATAATTAATCATTATTTTGTTTGCGTGGTGGAGAGGTAAATGACAAGTCGGTACTACCCGGCGAAGGTCGAGAAGGTCGTCTGTTTGGTTGACTGATTGACTCGAGTTTGTTACCGTAGTTAATGTTTGACTAGAGTTTGGTCGGTGCAGTTACTATTATTAAAAATGCTTGTTTTAATATTTTTTTGAGTTTGTTTGGTACAGTTAATATTTAACCATTAAATTGTTTATAGGTCTCTTTGTTTTTTAAATTCACTATGGGGAAAAATTGTTTACTGGGTTTATAATAAAAAATTTAATAAATAGTAAAGAGTTAATTTTTGAAGTTATAATTGAGATAAGGGTTTATTATAGTTTGAATTTCAATTTTATAATTTTTTTTATGAATTTTATTGTGAAATTGAAAGACCATGCGATGAAAGAAGGTCATATTTACTATTAAAGATGAAAAAGTTTTCTTTTAAATTATTTAATATTTATTAAATTTAAATTTCAAAATATTTGTTATTATACTAATTTTTTTAATTTTTTTAGCTTAACAAAAATATAAAAAATCTTAAAATTTTTTTAATGATTTTTTAGTATAAAAATAGAATTATAAAAAATTCCTAGTAAACTCTTACTTTTTTAAAATTACACAGATCATATTTGAATCTCTTACCTTTACATCTGAATTTAGAACTTTTAGAAGTTCTTAAAAGAAAACACATTTTCTCAATTATTAAAATGGTTTAAAATTAAACCATGTATTACCCAAGTAAGATCCTTCCCATCTTTTTAATTATTTTACTTAAAAAATTTAGAAAAAAGAAAAATAAAATGTAAAATTTAAGGATTAAATTTTGTTTATAATTAATTTTCATATTTTTTTTTATGAAAAAATAAATTATATTTTAAAATGATTCACCTAAATTGTAACAGTATTTTTGGTAAAAATCACATAAAATAAATCTTTTTCATGTGTTTCGAACCAACCAGTATGGTTCATCTTCAGGGCAAGATGAGGAATCAAATTTAGGAAATGGAATAAATAGATGATGAGAGCAGGGACAAGATAAGGAATCAAATTTAGGAAATGGAATAAATAGATGATGAGAGCAGCTAACTAGCCGTTAGAAATAACAAATAATTTGACTAAAAAAATGAAATAACAAATTAAGTCTTTGACCTAGAATTAAAAAGAATTAATAATTAATAATTATTTTTGAATTAAGAAATAAATAAAATAATTTCATTTAATATTAAATAATATTAGTATTATTAAATTAATTACAGATATAATATCAATAAAGAAATTTAGATTAAAAAACTATTATAATAATAATAATTAAATAAATAAATAACTAATTTTTACTTAGAATTTTAAATTAATAACTAATATTATTTTTGAATGAAGAAATAAATATAATTAATAAAATAATTTATTTATTTATTTATATTATAAGTAATATCTAAGAATTTTGAGATATTAATAATTAATTAATTAATTAACTAATTAACTAATTTTATGTTTGAGAGAATTTTTTAGCGTAAATCACACGATATCTCTTTTGTCGATGCGTTGCAAACCAACTAATGTGGTTCAATCACATGATATCTCTTTTGTCGACGCGTTGCAAACCAACCAATGTGGTTCATCATCAGGACAAGTTGAAGAATCAGTGCTAGCTTTGCATGTTAAATAGTGAGAGCGGAACCTCCAACAACTATAATTCTAGATCAGGCAACAGTTAAAATGACTAACAGCTAAATTAGATTGGGAAACAGATAGATGGACAGGACCAGGGGCATAACCATACTTACTAATTTTAACTTTATTATAATTGAAAAAAAAAGAAAGAAAGAAAAAAAAAGATAACCAGGAAAACAAGAAAAATCTAGGAAGAAATGGCAGGGATCCAACACCTGCTAATACTCTAATCATCGTCCCTGTTTAGATTGATGGGCCTTTGTTCGATCTCTAAGGCCTCTCTGAATTTCTGATGATAAAAGTGGTCAATCCTAGCGATGACCTTTGTCTCTTCCATGCAAATGTGATGATTGGTTTTTTCCGCATGTTCAGCCAATGGGGAGGAGTGAGACCATCCATGCTTTATATCTGCACCATGCTCATAAATCCTTTGATATATTGACCGACCAATCTCACCAATATAAGGAGTCCCACATGAACAAGGAATCATGTAAACACCCTTCCCATCCTTAGGGTTAATAGGGTCCTTAGCTGAATGAATAGAATTTCGAATAGTGCAAAGGGGTCTAAAAGAAGAAGGAATATTATGCTTTTTTAGGATCCTCGCGATTTTATCTGTGGTCCCTTGAATAAAAGGAATATGGACCCTGGAAGATCGATCCTTGGGATCAATCCTCTTATTAGGACCTCTTTCCGCATTAAGGAAAGCTTTATGACCCTGGGATTTACTACAACCATTATTAATGAAGACCTTAAGGAGGTGAGATTTCTCTTAGCACCCAAGTGGCTAAGGTGTTGAGCACACCTAGCTTCTGAGCAGGGAGATGATGGGAATTAGCATGAAGGTATTGCTTTGTGTGACTTTTTTTCCGAAAAGCTTGATGAGAGAAAGAACCGTCATCCTTTTTTGAAATGAGAACGTCAAGGAAAAGAAGATTGCCATTAACTCCAACTTCCATGGTGAACTTTATGGAATTTGATTGATTATTAAGACGTTGGTCAAAACAACTCTAACTTCTCTTTCCCATGAGACTAGACGGCACAAGTGTCTTCCACAAACCTTTTCCACAGCTTAGGTTGAAAAAGAGCTAAAGATAAGGCCTTAGATTCAAAGAACTCCATAAAGAGATTCACAACAATGCGGGAAAGGGGAGATCCCAAGGCAACACCATAGGTTTGCTCGTAAAATTCATCTTCAAAACTAAATAAGGTGGAGGTGAGGAAAATCTCAACCAAGAGAGTAGTATCAGGACCCGTAATATGATTAATAACATCAATGGCCTCATTAATCGGGATATTCGTGAATAATGAGACCACATCAAAACTAACCAGCATGTCTTTTGGATCAATTCTGATATCCTTTAACTCATTGACAAAGGAGGATGAATCTTTAACAAAGGATTCGGTTTGACCAACAAGAGGCTTGAGGTTGTTAGCAAGATATTTAGCAAGAAGATAAGTTGGCCCTCCTATAGTGTTGACTATGGGGCAAAGGGGGGCCCTTCCTTACGGATATTAGGGAGACCATGAGTGAGAGGGTTGCTCTCAATAAGCTTCTTACTCAGGGAGCTAACAATGCTACTAGATTTTATGGCTAGCGCAACCGTTTTAGAAATCTTTTTTAAGGGATTCTTATCAAGCTTTCTAGCTTCCGCTATTACAAAGATGATCCAACCTCTTATTCTGGTAATCCTCCCTATTAAGAATAATAGCTGCAACTTCTTTATCAACTTAAAAATAATAAATTTTATATAATAAAATTATTTAATTTTAATAATTATAATTAAAAAAAATTATATAAAATATTGAATTTTTTATAAATATTAATTTAAAATAGTATATATAATTTCAAAATTGTCTAATATATGAAAAACGAGTCATGAGAGGTTTTTAATGTTTTACTAACTAATAAGTGTTTTTTAAGGGAATACCAGTAATGAGGGGTTTTTTTTTTTATTTATTAACTAAGAAGAGTTTTTGAGTTTAAAAAAAAATTAAAAAATTAAGATTTTCATTAAATAATACTCTATAGGAAAATGAAGTCAAACAAGTGAGAAAGTTGTATATGTTTATATCAATTTTGTTGTATGAGTAGTTGTTATAACAAATAAAGTGCGTTCTGTTTAAGTAATGTAAATTTGTGTTATGTTTAAATAATGTAAATTAAATTAATTGTGTTTGAGAAATTTTTTTAGTTCAATATAATAGAGTTATTGCAATGTTTATAGTTTAATGGTTCAAAATAAAATAAAATAAATTATTAATTATAATTACTAATAAATATTTTAATTTAGTTTAACAAAATAAAAATAAAAATAAAAATTAAATTAAATTAAATTTAAAATTTAAAATTAATAATTATTATTTATAGTTATAATGAGAGTTAATAGTTTGTGTTTGGGGTAGTTCAATTGGTAATGGCTATGGAAATGAAGTCTCACTGCATCTAAAGCTTTCGGTTCAAATCTTATGCTATCTCCCAATTGGGGTGAGAAGTTGGACATGATGAAGATATAGTCCTACCAATCTTACAAAATAAAATAAAATTAAAGTTAATAATTAAAATAGTTTAGATCTATCTGAACTCTGGATCTACCAAGCCTAGAGAGATGAAATCTCCATATAATTTTTTTTTTAAGTTAAAAGAAAGATCAAATCTCAATATAAATTTTTTTAGAGTAAAAAAAAAGATGTAAAAAAGATTTTATCCCTCTCAAGACTTTAAATAAATATAAAGTCAAAATAAATTTCAAATTAGTTTATAAATTTAATAATCAAATAAAAATTAATAAGTAAATAATTAAATTTAAATTTTGATAATTATTTTTTTAAATATAAAAAACTATTAATTTTTCAATTTTCTTATTTTCCATCACCACATACATTACACATAGACCAATTAATATATATATATATATATATATATATATATATATATAAAATATATGTATAAATATTCGTGAAGATTCCATCCAATGTGGTAGGAAAGCAACATAGAGTAAGTGTGATAAGAATTATAATAAAGGAAAGAGTGATAGGAAAGTCCAACCAAATAACCTAATATTGGTGATAGGGTGAGATGTTTATTAAATAAATTATAAAAGTGGGTGCTGAAGTGAGAATTTTACTGAATAAAGCACAATAAAGGAAAGTGCGATGAGGAAAGTGTAACTAAATAATTTAATATTGTTTGAAGGTGAATTTTTTAACGGAATAAAATAGAATGTAGAAAAGACTCAAAATAAAATGTAATCAAATAATTTATAATGAGAATTTTACTTAATGTTAATTATTTATTAATTTGTTTAATAATTTAACTAATTAAATTTATATTTATCTATTTAATTTACATTTTATTTTATCATTTAAATTTATTTTAATTTCAATTTCAATGTTATCATGCATTAGGAGGGTTAAATTTCTTAATTTTTGTTTTTTTAATTTGTGTACCCATTCAAAAAATTATGCCTTATTTTATTTATTTTCACTTAACTTTTAATAATTCCAATTCTATGCCTTATTTTATTTATTTTCACTTAACTTTTAATAATTCCAATTCTTTGGTTTTAATTCGTTTTAGAGAGCTAAATCTCAAAAAAAAATATCATTTTTTTTAATTAGTGTAACATTCAAAAAATTATACCTTAATTTTCTTTTCTCTCTTAACTTCTAATAATTCCAAACTCAAAATGAATTTTGCATAATATTTATGTAACTTAAAACATTCTTTTCATTGCAATTAATGAAAAGAAATTACTTTGCTAGTTTTTTTAGTAGTGATATTTGTAATAAATGGTAAAATATTCATTTCATTTCATTCATTTTATTTTATTTATTATTTTATTTTTATATTATTATTATTATTATTATTATTATTATTATTTATTTATTATTTTTTTATTTTATATTATTTATTATATTTATTTTATTTTATTTATTTTATTTTATTTTATTTTTTTTTTTTTTCTTCTGGTTATGGATTTTCACTTGAGTATAAATATAGATAAAATTGTTTTTGTTTGGCTAAGAGCTTATCTTTCTCGGAAGTAAGGAAACAGGTTAATGGCCCAAGACCCAGAAGTATTTGGCATGAGTGAAAGCATATCCCCTTACGGACCGCCAGTCCAGTTATGGTGGTTTTCCTTGGATAACGGTGATCCGTTACGGACTACTAGCCTAGCGGGTTATTCCAGCTCAGGTGGTTTTCGTTGGATAAGGGTGATGAGTCATCATGCCCCTTTATGGACCACTAGCGGGTTATTCGAGCTCAGGTAGTTTTCCTTGGATAAGGGTGATGAGTCATCGTGCCCTTTTACGGACCACCAATACGTTATTCTAGGTAGCGTCGTTTTAATTGAATCAGAGCGATGAGTCAACCTGCATTCACTATCAATATCCAAAAATGATTGTCCTCACTACTGATTTAACAAATAAATTATAATAAATTTTCCCACCATATAAAAAACCAAATATAAATAAAAACTCTCATCTAAATAATTTCAAATCATCTCAAAACAAAGATAAATATGACACCATCATTGCTTTCACCATCTTAAATGGATGGAGTTGGTTGATAATGGTAATCTCACCCAAGATAAATATAACCCATCATTTCACATGCTTCAACCAAATGGGTGGAGGTGGTTGATAATGGTCATCTCAACCAAGATAAATATAACACATCATTTCACATGCTTCAACCACATGAAATCTATGGGTTTCTTCCCTATCATAAATCACGGTGGCACAAATTTTATGCCATGACTTGATTTGATACCATGTATATATTTGACATGTCTCTTTATGCTTAATCAAATCTATCATTTTGATTCTTGTAATTCTTCCATTTTCAAGATTTTGATAATATTATACAAATCTTAATAGCCACAACTCATAATGACAAGCCACAAGGCATGTCAAATCTGACACGACGCCACATTTTAATTATTTTATTTTTGAACAATAGAATTATAGGGCATGTAGGCTATCCTTAGGGAAACAATTCATCTTGAGACCTAATTTTCTATTATTTGGAAAAATATTATTATTATTAATTTTTGGAAAAATATTATTATTATTAATAAATGTAATGGTATATTATGGGGATAGTTTGAGCAGGTATATAATTATAGTTGTTAATGTTATTGGTATTTGTTTAATTTTATGTGAATAAACTTTTTTAATCTTTCTAGGTTAGGTATACTAATGTATAATGAAAAGGTTTAGTAGAGATGTTATACATAAATGTCGAGAATTATCTTTTAGGTTTTTTAGGGAAAAAATGTGAAGTGGAAGGATAATCATTTATGAATTTTGGGAATCAAATAATGATGAAAATTTTCTAAAATGATTTTGATGTAACTATATGACACTACCATCAATATTCATCCTTGTTATTCTTATTCATCTTTATTATTTTTTAGATTATGTTTCTAATTATTCATAGCATAAATCCAACTTTACTCTAATTTATTATTTATTAAAAGAGATTAAAAAAAAATAAACTACAAATATTTATTTGTAGGGATACTTGAGAATTCTACCATTAAAATATATTTTTAGTGGTTTATTATATCAAATATTTTTTTAATTTATATGGGAAAGTAAAAATCTCATCCAAAAGAGTTATTTGTTGTAAATTATGTTATTAATTTTATATAAAGATAAAAAAATTGAAAGTGAAATTTTTTTATATTTTTATATTCATATTTCAATGAGTACCTTGAATAAAATATTTGAATATCCATGTTAACTAATATTTCAATATCAATTTGTTATATAAAGTGTTAATGGAAAAAATATATTTTAATGTTGATTTTATATAAAATAAATTTATATCAACTTGATATTTAGAGAGAGAAAAATAATTTAAAGTAAACTAGCATAGATCCATCTTATTTTAGATTTATCAAACACTTAGAGGGATCAAGTATCTTGAGGTGTAAAGCTTTTTTAGTTTGCAAAAATTGAAGAAAGGTTTCTACCTTAAGAAATTCTTATGCCCTTATAGATTTGGGGTTAACATGGATCTATGTTGGTTTCATATATCTATGCTACATATCAACTCTATTAAGAACTAAAGGGTTCTCTCTCTCTCTCTCTCTCTCTCTCTCTAGCAAGAAACTCATCCAAAAGAACATTGTTATAATTCGATGTCATCAATTTTATAGAAAGTAAAAATAAGGCTTTCATAATTTTAAACTAATTATCAATAATTATTAGATGGATGGTAGTGATTTTTCCTTCATGGAACAAAGTATATACACAAATCAATAGTTGAAATTTATATCTTTTACTATTTTAATTAAATTGATCAACTAAAAAAGTGTCATATGGATTGATTTATGGTTTTGGGCATGATATTGATAAACCATGATATTGGCCCATGGTATTATAAGAAAACCTATTTATAGATTGCGAATTTCCATGGTAAAGTGGAGTTAAATATCCATGATTAAGAATCTTGTTCCATGTTTTTTTAAATGTATATATGTTTAACTTATATATTAATTATTTTTATAATAATTAATAATTATAATAATTCAAAATAAATTTATAATTTAGTTAGTTTTTATGATTTATTTAAGTTTAGCAAGATTAGATGTTTGTGCTCTTAGACTTTTGTGATCCATAATATTTTTTGGAGACAAGTTTCAGATTAATGACATAGAATTGTTTTATGGTTGACGATTCGAACCTACTAATGAGGTTAATCTTCATGACCAAGGTGAAAAAGCAAATCAATCAATTGGATTTAAATAGCGATGAGATGCAACAAGTTCAATCAATTGGATTTAAATAGCGATCAGATGCATCAAGTTCTAGAATTAGTCTTTAGGATTATAATATTAATTAATAAATACTAACCTTAACAATGAGTTTTTAGTAAATGTTGACGGTGATGGATCAACCAACATTCATGGGATCTCCCCAATATGAGGTGCTAATTAGATTTCACATCATTTGGTGTAGGAGTCCCATCAGGTATAATGGCCTAGTTTCCAAATACTTATAGATTTTCCTTGGCTCTAGCTGTCAGCACGAGAGTGTTGTAATGGTATCTTCGAAAAGAAAGGTGAGTGTGCCTTGTGAGTTTGTAATGTAATTGTGTCTAGGTTCTCTTATTGCAAAAGGGGGGAGAAAAGTGAGCCTCTAGGTGAGAGGTAATCGTACCACCCAGGAAGAGACACACGTGAACCAGGAAGGCTTGTCCAACACCTAGCAAAATATTCCACATTGGATGCGACATTCGTTACAACCAAAGAACATGGAAAGATCTGTCTACCATCTAGTGGAGTAGTCCCCAGCGAATGTGACGGTCGTTACAATCAATGAGTAAGGAAAGATTTGTCTAATATCCTGTGGAATATTCCAGAAGGATGAGATAGCAGTAGCAACCATTACAACACATTCCCAACAAGATAAGCATTAAAACAACTGAAATATTTCAATTATCTTAGTACATGTGGAAGCAAACATGAAATACAAATGCTCACACAATAGTCTTAGAAACATCCATAAGTCATGCATGGAAACATGTTGGCCTGGGGATTCTATATTAAGCAAAAGTTCCAAGACACATATTTACATCACACATCACTAGCCCCAGTAGTGGGACATTGGAGCTACTCCTTGCTCCTTAAAGAACTTATTGAAACTCTCTATGCTTTGCGGGAGGAGCCAAGGTGAAAATTCTTTTGCTCATACAATGAGGGGGTATATATAACCAAGGGGTGATGCTTGACTCTTGTGACTCTTTGACTTCCCACATGATTGTTCAACTTCCTATGAATTTTCAACTAACACAACTCTTCATATCCATATGTGTCCATTGGACTTCCACTTTACATTACATTTAATTTACACTATACATGGCTCATAATAGTGATGTGGCCTTTGACAACTCATGGCATGACTTTACATGACACTGATGATATGAATTGTCTTGTTGAGGTGGCAATGTCAAGTCGTTGTTTCTGTTGAGTGATGGATGTGTTCTTGGATGTGCTTTCTCTTCTCCTTCACATAACTTGATGATGAAAGGTCTTCAATGATCTTTGGTCTTGAGAGGTGGTGGCAAGCATGTGTTCCCTTTGCTTGTTCTTAATAAGCTCATTTTCCTATCTAGCTACAAGTGAGTCTTCTAGCATGTTTGCTCCTTCTTTATCATCTCGCCATGATCTAATAGTGTACCTATTCCTGCAATTCACTCATGATAGGACTATATCAATCGAAAAACTCCCTAGTCTAAAATGATACATTGTTATCCATGGATTGGGCCTAGGATGGGTGACAAGCTGGGAAAGAGGGCCCAATAACTGTGCATTATGCAATTCTAGGTGATAAGGAGAGAGGTAGGTCAGTGAGACTACGGAGAGCACAACTGAGTCTTGGTTGAGGAACTTTTGAGAAGGGTACTCACTGAGGGGGGAAATTGCACAGGGGCCGCTAGGAGACGGGATTGCGTAGTTGAGACATTCAGTGGCTAATGCAGGATGGGACCCTAGGAGGCAGGTCTATGCAGTTTTAAAGGGTAAAGCAGGATTGGGCAGCAGAGGAACCTATTTGCGCAGTTCATGAGGTCAGTGAGCTCCAACTAAGGGAGAACACTAGGGGACACTTCTGCATAGTTTAAGGAGGCAAGGAAAGTTGAGTTCTCTGCACATTGTGGGATTCCAGCAGGCAAAGGAGGAAGCTTGAGGACTGATCTTGCAAAATGTGCAGTACAGGTCATGTTGGGAAGAGTAATGCATAATTTTTGGAATGAAGGGAGGTTGCTAAGCTCTGGAATTGCACATTGCAACTTCACTGGGGAACAATGATTGTGCACTGCACAGTTCCAGGAAACAAGGTTACATCACTAAGGGTTGAGACTGTGCAGTGTGCAATTCAACCGGGGTTTGGTGAAATTGAGTTGCTTGGTCGAGAGGATTTTTGGAGAAATGACTAAGTGTGGGAAAAGGTGAACTTGCAAAGAACTTGAACTTGTGATAAAACACTTAGCATACTTCGAAAACACGACAAAATTGAGCTCCAAAAAACAAGACAAATCATTATCCTTTGTGTGACTATCCTAGAACAGAAAGCGACAAGTGACACTTGAGATAGACTTTAGGACGACCATGATGACACTTGTGCGATAGTGCTTAAAACTTTGTGTATGAGTGCAAGAGATGTTTACATAGCTAGGACCACTCAAATACACAAAGAAAAACCTTCAAAACCACCAGAAAAGGTCCACAAGCATGGTAAAACAATCAAACATGCCAAAAGACAACAATTGATCAAACAAGAAAAATGGGTGAAAAGACTCTAAGAAAGCTCATGAAATGAGCTCAAGTGTTTGCAACAATAAAGGTAAAGACCAAGGAAGGCTCTGACATTTGAGTGCAAGCCAAAATTTTAGAGTGTGTTATAGCTGCTACAACACTTGGTGACACACTGGTTGAATTCCAACTTCTCTATCTTCATTCATTTTTTAGTGCAGGGCCTTGGTCCTTCAAGGAGTATTGATTCATCATGCATATTACGTTGGCTTCCCCACTTACCCCATGGGAAGACATGGCCTCCTTTGTACCTTCTTAGTTGAACACAACATAAGATTAAACCAAATCACAGTGTTTCAAATTGCAAAGGGTAGTTTAGCTCATGAGCTTATGATTTTCAAAGTATAGTTTTCATCTTTGGTGTTGCTTCACTACCAGCAGGCTTGGGCAGTACCCCCATGGAGCGACGTAGTAACATAAGCATTGATCCACTGCCAGCGAGCCTGGATAGTAGCCCGATGGAGTTGCCTACTTGCGCAGGAAGCCTTTCTCTTCTTTCACCTTTATTTATTTATTTAAAGAGAATTGTGTATCGACACTTATTTATTTTGGGGCGGAAGAGGGAACCTAACTTGTTGAGAGCAAGAGAGGTTGTTCCTTCATAAAAGCATATAAAGACCTTTGATTTAGGTTTTCTGATTTAGATTTCCCCCTTATCCATTTCTACTAGTTAGATAAGCTTTAAAACAACAAAGAAAAAAAACTGAGTATAGGCATGAGGTTCCTAGACTGGACATAGGTTCGTGGCTAGACCAAAACTCTCCTTACAGATGGATCGTATTTTCCATCAGAACTTCATCAGCTAAAAGGTACAACCAATACAAGGAATACGAACATAGGATTGGCCAAGCGCTGCAACATCACATGACTTTTTGAACTATAGCCACACACACACTTGGAAGCCACAACGCAGTAAGGCACAACACTTATTTACATGAGAAAAACAACAAAAAACCAAAGAAAGCATAACAAAAAAAAAAACAAAATACTATGTACATAGTACGGGGCACAACCCCAGATTTTCATTGAAAATAATATTTTAGGTCTTGGCCATTGACAAGGAGAGAGTCAATCTTCTCGTCAAGTGATTAAAGATGATACGTGTATTGACCAAGATTTTCGTGGACCATGTAAGGACCAATCCATAGGGATTGAAACTTAGTGTGCTTGCCTTTGTCCTCATGGGCTTTGTCCCACTTCAAGACTAAGTCACCTAGACTGAAGCTAGTCTTCCCTATAGATTTTCTGTCAAACTATCTCTTGATATGGTTCTAATGGAGTGAAAATTTTTCTTTTGCTTTCATCCTTTCTTCTTGTAGCTTGTGCAAAGTGTCCATCCTACGCTGAACTATGAGACATGGCTTGCCCTGGGATTCTTGGGACAATTGGAGAGTAGGCAAGTATATGTTCAACTAGAGGATGCCTTCTTTTCTGTACACCAAGAAGTAAGGGGAGGTATTCAAGCAAGGTTTAGGTGTGACTCAGTCAGTCCATAAAGAGGAGGTGCCAGTTTCAGTACTCAGAGAATATGGTATTTTTGATGATATGAATGAGGTTCTTATTAGTCGATTCGACAAGACCATTCCCCATTGGATAATAGTTAGCAGAATACTTCAAGACAATATTATTTTCCAAAGCAAAATCATAAATCTTTAACAAATAAAAGTATGTTTCATTGTCAAAAACAAGTGGTGTAGGGAAGCTGAACCTGGAAATGATATTCTGCTATAGAAAGTTGATGACTTCCTGGTCATTCACTTGTTTCAGGGAAATTGCCTCTATCCAATGCATGAAATAATATGTAGCAGTCAAAATATAGCGGTGTTGCTTCGATGAATGAGGGAAAATTTCCCCAATGATATCCAAGCCCCACAGTTGGAACGATTCTTCCACTGCAACGAGTTGCAATGGACACTTGTAGGCATAGGCACGAGCATCCTTGAATAATGTAGGCCAATAGAAAATGGACTGTATGAACGTGTGCGTTGTGGTGTTTCCCGCGACGTGTCCCATGACTGGTCCATCATGGAGATCATGTAGAACCTTTTCTGAACCCTATGCCTCCAGACACCTGATAAATATCCCATTATGGTGCTTTCTATACACCACTCCATGCATGAGAAGATATGATAATGCTTTGAGTTGGAGTGCCCTCTTCTATTGCATATAAAAATGAGAGGGCACAGTTCCATGCTCAAGGTACCAGAGCACATCTGCATACCAAGAGTTTCTATCTAAAGTGGGAGAGGCTCACTCAACATTGTGCATTTCGATTTCTCACTCTGAGCCTGCGAGCTCTTCTTCCTCCTCTTGTGCATTGACTACTTCTACTGCTAACTTGAAAATACCATGACCCTTGATGGTGTGAACTAGTTTGATGTCAAGATCGTATTCTTGTAATCTGATCATCTACTTCTCCCTTCTCTCACCCAGCTCTTGCTGAACAAGCAATGATCTAACTGATGGGTGTGGGACAAAGATAATACAATGATTTTTCAACAGGTACAGTATGAAGTTCTTCACCGCCTTGTACACCACATAAGCTTACTTTTCCATGGTGGGGTAGTTGAGATTTGGTCCTTGCAGGCTCACGCTCATGAAGGTGATGGGTCACTCATTATTCAACTCATCCTTCTGAGTAAGCACTATAGCAAGAGAAGTGTCGAAAGTGAAAGTGTAGAGAAAGAAGTCTTTGCTGAAGTTTGGGTTGTATAATGTTGGTGATTCTACTATTGCTTGCTTAATACGGGTGAACATGTCCTTTCTCCTTTTATCTGATTTATAGACTACATCCTTCTTGATAATCTCCTGTATGGGTTTGATGATCTAAGCATAGTTGGACATGAACTTTATGAGGAAATTGATCTTCCCCAAGAAGGACTGCATAACATTCTTGTTCACTGGGTGGGGAATCTGCGTGATGGTCCAGATCTACCTTGATCCCACTTTTAGCAATAATGTGTCAAAGTAGGTTACCCACGTGCACTGCAAAGATACTCTTCTTGGAATTCAAGGATATCCTGTATTTTCAGCATTGCTCAAATTTTTTCTCGAGGTGGTATAGATGGTTTGACCGTTGTCTTGAAAACATTATTATGTCATCGAGGTAGACCACTACGCTCTGTCTGATAAGCTCACGAAAGGCGATGTCCATTGCACATTGAAGCATTGCACCTGCATTAACCAGCCCAAACAACCTTCAATGAAATGTGAACGTACCCCACTTGGTACAGAACATAGTCTTTATCCTGTCAGGTTCTGCTACCAAAACCTAGTTGTAGCCCGAGAAATCATCTAACAAAGAAAACATCTCTACCCCAGATATTGTTTCCAATATGTGTTCCATGGGCCGCATCGGGTAATTGTCCTTGTTTGAGGCATAGTTGAGATTGCGGAAATCTACACACAGGCGAATATCCCTGGAATTCTTCCTTACAGGGACTAAGTTAGACACCCACATCGAATGTCGCACCCTATAAATGATCTGAGCATCCAATGATTTTCTTAATTCCTTCTATATGAGAGGTTCAAGTATTGGAGGAAATTTCCTTAATTTCTACTAAAAAGGCTTGGCCCTTTCCTTGATTGGTATCACATGTTGGATTATTCGTGTGTCATATGTCTTGAGATCATCATACATCCACGTGAATACACCAGGGTATTGCTTGAATAGGTGGATGAAAGCTTGTCGTCTTGTGGTGTAACATCCCTGGTGAAAATTTCATGTAATAAAATTTAATGAAGGAAAAATAATAACCATGATTGATGGGACACTTATTCCCAGATGAATGGTTGGGAAAACATCCTAGTGTGGGTGTTCCTTTGGTTATTAATGGCTAAGGAAATTGGCAAAGGAAATGCCTAAGACTTTGGAAAGGAAAAATGGCATTTTTGGCACATTTGTTTATGAGACTAATGGAAATTAGGAGAAAAGGGAGGTGAAAGGTCACAGGTTGCATGTGAGGAGGAAATTGAAGGAAAATAATGGAAAATGAAGAAAATATAGGCCTCATTCATAAAAATGCTTCTAAGGACTAGTTGGTAACCTTTTGTTAGTTCAGTTTTGGAGCTCTCTTCTATTCTCTCTTTCTCATACTCTTGGACACTTAGAGTTTCTTGGAGCACTCTTGGAGGAGTGTGACATACTTGGAGTTTTGGAGCAAGAAGGGAAAGGAAGAGCAAGAAATCGAAAGACTATATCGAGATCAACAACTACAGTGGGATTTGCTTGCAGCTACCAAGTTGAATGTATGTTTCCCTCACTAGTCTGGCAGGCATGGCATATGCATGTGGATTTTTGGCCATGATTTGTCATTGACATGGAGGATTACCTAGATTAACAGTGGATTTCCTAGCCTTGCCATTTGTTGGATAGCCATGGTGATTATGGTTTGTTTTCCTTGTTTTTTTGTTGGTTCTCATGTTTCCTTAACTTGGTTTGAGTTATTATTCTGGAAGCCCTGGTTGGACAAATGGTCTGGAAGCCCCATAAAATCTTGGGTTTAGTTACTAGTCCTATAAGCCTTGGTTGGACAAACACTCTAGAAGCCCTTGGTGGGTTGAGTTACTAATCCTGGAATCCTTGGTTGGACAAACACTCTAGAAGCTTGTTAAAAGTTGTGGGTTGAGTTACTAGTCCTGGAAGCCTTGGTTGGACAAACGCTCTAGAAGGCTTGATTGGAGACCAATCTGATGATGGTTTTGTGATTTTTGACTATGAGGTGGAATCATTATTTGATGGGTTGAAGTGGATGGCCTTTGGAAGCCCTAAATGAGTTTTGATTGATGAGTTCTATGAGATTCCACATTCATGCTTGGAATATGGCATGGGGGTGAATGGATGAAGAGAAATTTGGCTCAACCATTCTACGGTCGGGTGGAACGTGGAAATACCATCCTCGGTTTGGATTTTACATCATTAATATGAAGTTATTTCTCCCTGTAAATATATGAGTATTATACTGGCTTATATGTGGTTTATATGGTTGTGATTTCATGAGTATTTCTATTGCTATTATGTTAGTTGTTTATATGTTATGACAATAGCTATGTATGGCTCTCATCATGTTTCTACTTGTAAATGAATGATCAATGTATCTATGACCTAATGGATGAAATGGCCGTTGATGTGTTGAAGCATTAATATTTCTTAGCGATTCTCAACTAAGTATGAGACCCCTACGCTCAAATATGTTATTTACGCATGTATATTACATATTCGTGATATGTTCGATGAAATGCCTGTCATGGCTAGTAGGGGTCCAATCAAGGTCTCATTCAAGTGATTTCTTTTGCACTGTCATTTCCTTGTTAATTTACTATTCTAAAGGTATCATACCATTTTGGGTAGTGACGTGGGCTCTGGGCCTAAAAATGAGGCTTAATTCCTGGGGATGCTAGCATAGAACTAACAAGAAGAGTCCCTGGATGGTGGCAGACAGGCCCGTGAGAGCATCCATAGGTCCCTGGACGTTGGCATGCCTACAGAATGAGAGCGTCTAGAGGTCTAATTGTCCAAAAGTTTAGTGGGACACAAGGGCAAGCTACCTGAAGTGTTAGATTGGTTCTTAAGGGTCCTAAGGTTGATGTTGAAAGTCGTATGTTGTGTTTCCATCAATTTCACTTCCTTAATGTGACTTGGGAGGTTGAATCATATCATAGTGGCCTCTCGTCACATGTTTACCCTGATTGGCCGGTTGCTCGAGTAGATGTGGGAAGAGGGTGTTACAGAATGGTATCAAAGCATAGTTCAACCCTTAGATTGGATGGAATGTGTGTTGGTCATGCATGCATTTTAGTTGCATATGTGTCTCTTACACTTGCATTCCATGTGCTTGTTGCATTTTCATAATGTTGATCATGGTTGTAGTAATGTCGCCATGTGGAATTTGATGTTGTTATTGTGGGATGCATCGTCGTGAGCGTTTGTTTGGTTACATATTGTTATATGTCATTTACATGTATCATTATTGTATGCTTGGTTACATTCTTGTATGTTTGGTTGCATTCTTGTATGCTTGGTTGCATTTATCATTCTTGTAGGTGTGGTCTCAAGTATTGTTTGTTCATGCTTGATCCTATGTGTTTATGCATGTGTGTTGTCGGTTACGTGTTGCTTATGTGTGTTAATGTTTGCATGTGGTCAAGTGTACAATGATGTAATGGTTGTTTTCATGCATGAAGTCATGGTGTGTGTTTTTGTTAAGGTCATGCATTGATGAATGGACCCTAGCTAGAAGGATGGTTGCATGGTTATGCTTATGTGATATGTTTCCATATGCTATCATGATTATGTTATACATGTATCACATTGATTTGTTGATCTTGCTATTAAGGTATCCTCCTCGAGCTATACTAAGGTACGTTGGTTTATTGTGATTTGGTTTAGTTGACATAATGTACCTTGTAGGAAGAAATATCAAATGGCTAGCAAGATGGTTGACTACAAATACTCTCCCTATGAATTAGAAGAGTAGTGTTGTGTTGGGAACTCTTCCAATTTGGAAGTTACGCTGAGAAGATTAAAGGAAGAAATAAGGATTTGTAAGGCAAATAATGACAAAATCATGCAGGCATAGGAGAAGCTAGCAGAGATAAATGCAATGACACTTCAGAGCTTGTTAGATTTGCAGTGACAGGGGCCACTTCAGATCATCCATGAGCAGGAGGATAAAACTAATGGGGCATATGGTAGTAGATGGGATGGTGGTCACAGGTCACATAGTGATGACACAGTTAGAGATGGTAGATCGTTGGACACTCCAGATAGGAGAAGGGATAGACACAAGTATAATTCTAGTTCTGGTTTTGACTGATAAGATGATCGATATCATTATCATCGTTATAGGAGGAGTGATAGAAGATACTTTCCATATGAGTTTAAGAACAAAATCCACCAACATTTGTTGGAGAGATGAAGAAATCACGGGATGCAGAGGCATGGCTGCTTGGTATGAAGAAGATATTTTGGTTGCATGATTATTCAGAGAACATGAAATCGAAAGTAGCTACATTCAGCCTCAAAGGTAAAGCAAACATTTGGTGGGAAGAAGTGAAGAATGTCAGAGGTATACATGAGGAAATTTTGACTTGGAGTGAGTTTGAGTGGCTATTCAAGAAGAATTATTTGTTAGAGAGATACTTTGATGATAGGGCGAAAGCATTTCATGAGCTAAAGATGGGGTCTATGGTAGGTGATGAGTACACTACCAAGTTCTTTGAGCTACTGAGGTATGTGTCTTACCTCAAGGAGGAGAAGCCTAGAATTTAGATATTCACGAGTGGGTTACTAATGGAATTCAAAAATAGGATTGAGTTCGATGAGCCTAGATCATTGGAAGAGGCCATCTGAAAGCTAAAGCATTGCTATGAACAATAGAAGCGCAAATATGAGACGAAGCTATACTGGAAAAGAAATGCCAAGAACAAAGGAAAATCAGACCAGAAGTAGGTAAGACCATAAGGTCAAGGTAATAAGGAGAATGTTGCACCACCTAAAAGGTTTAATGTATCTGTCAAAGGGCAGGGACAATGATCTAAGGAGTAGAACAAGGGTGTAGGCTGGAAGCCTATAGAATGTTGAACTTGTGTCAAAGATCATTGTAGGAGAGATTGTCCATAGAATTAGGGTGGTGTTGACGGTGCTAGACCGACCAAAATTCAAGGGATCTCCCCGGTATGAAGTCCCAACTAGAATTCACACCGTTTGGTGTAGGAGTCCCATCCGGTACGATGTCCCGGTTTCCATTATCTTAAAGCTTTGCCTTAACTCTTGCTTGTCAACCCAGGAGAGTGGTTTGTTTTGTCTTCGAGAAGTGAGGTTTGCGTGCTTGGTGAGTGTAAGTGTTACTTGTGTCAATGGTTCTTTCACTATTGAGGGAGAGGGTGAGAGTGAATTCTATGTTGATTAGGAGCAGTCCCAACATTGCTAGGAACACACAACACAACAGGACATGCACAACTTTCGGAGGAGCAGTCCACACGGATGCGGAAGTCACAACATACAAGGTAAGATAGCACGTACAACACTCAACGGATCAGTCCGAATGAGTGGAATGGTTGCTACAACAAGCTTCATGTGAAAGGTTTGTCTAATGTCTGAGAGAGCAGTTTACACAGGTGAGACATCGTTAACATCATATACAACACATTTCCATTAATAGATTATGCATTACAACAAATGAAATAGTTCAAATGTAGAACACAGGTTAAAGAAACATGCATTACAAGTGTTAAAGATCAGTTTTACAACAGATACAATACATGTGTGAAAATGTGTTGGCATGTTAACGGGCTTCTGAATTAAGCAAAAGTTCCACGACACAACATTACACCATACATCACTAACCCCGAGTGCAAGGCATTGGAGCCACTACTTACTCCTCAAAGAAAAGATTATAGACTCTCTTGGCTATGTGGGAGGAGCTGAGGTCAAAATTTCTTTGCATGTGCAAATGAGGGCGTAATTATAGACAAGGGTGAAACTGACCTTATGGTTGTTCAACTACCCTCATGACCGTTTGATTTCCATGACTTTTCGACTTACATGACTCTTTGTTCAACAAGTGGCTCTCCTGGACTTCCACGTTACAACACATTAATTGACAACAAGCCCATATTAGAGATGTGGGCGACATGACTCATGACATGACAATGCTGGTACATTTGTACTGTTGCTGAATTGCATGTAGAGCTTCAATGTTGTTGGGTGATGGGTGTCTTCATGGTGTATCACCGCTTCACCTCCGCATGGCGAAGTGTGCGGAGTCTTCGATAGTCGTTGGTTCACTTGATGAAGCTTTAGCATGTTTTTTTCCTTTCTTACATGTTGGAAGGATTGACAGGCTCATCTATTTGCGAAGGTGCATGTTCGTCACCTACGTCCATTTCACATGCATCGTTCGTTCGTCTGTTGGTGAACATGTCATTCTGCATGTGATCCCTTCGTTCATCTCGTTCATCATCTTGCCATGTTTGTTGGTGTACCTATACCTACAGTCACTCATGATGAGACGACATCAAATACAAAGCCTCCTAGTCTACCCTGACACATGATCATTTCAGATGCAGGTGACCGAGAGAGGCAGCAAGGTTGTGAAGTGGGATGATGGCTTTGGGAGCTACTGATGAAAACTTCACAAAAGTCACTGAGTGATGAAGACAGGAAATCTTAGTCAAAAATGACTACCTACAAGGTTTGGCTCAGTTGGGAGACAAAATTGCGCAAAATTTTGGAGGGACAATCCCAGCTGTAGGAAGGCAAGGTAAGCAACATCTGCGTAGTTTTTGAAACGAGCGGGCAGTAGGGGCTAGAAGGCCAAATTTACACAGTTTTTGGAAGAACAGGTCGGGATGAAAGGAGGGTTAACAGGTAGAGATTGCACAGTTTTTGGGAGGAACTTCCCAGGAACCTGGAACCCAAAACTACACAATTCCCAGAGGGCACTGGTAGTTGGCTACTCAGTCACTAGCAGCATAAATTGTGCAATTCCTTGAGGGAACTGGCAGTCTATTTCTAGGCGCTGCTGGTGGGGAAATTGCACTGAAGTTGGGAAGCCAGTCTACTGATCATCTCTGCATAAGTTTTGAGATGAGTGGACTTTTGGACGGAAAAAGGCATGTTCATTAAAACTACGCAATTTTTGAGATGAACAGTTGGTCGACTGTTGGGATGATTGACTAGGAAAACTACGCCATTTTTTGAGGGAGACATGGACGGGCACTTGGTATATTTTCGGCCTGTCTGTGCAATTTCCTCAGTTGGCTGAGCGAGTAAGGTAAGTGGCCTCTATGCAATTATTTGAGGGGAGTCAGTCCTGGGGTGATTGTCGAGTCCAAATATCTAGGTCGCCAAAATGAGGGTTGATTGAAATGCTTGTAGATAGTGCAGCTTGAAAATACTAGCTTGGTGCTTCTGCACTGTTCTGGTTGACAGTCGATCGAGTCGAAAGCGGGGTGATGGTCCAACTATTAGAGGGGATCCTGGTCATTAGAGCTTCAACAAAACTGACTAAGTGTGTGAATGATGGAACAACACATAGGTGATCATGTGAACACACACTCACATGACTCAACGACGAAACGACCCATCAGGCATCTATCATTGAGATGGATGGTAAGATTTGTGATCAAGTTATTTCTACTTTGATTGAGCCTGGATCTAATTCTAGATATGTTAGTCCTGACTTGGTGGACAAGTGTTGTTTGAGTAAGGAATTGCATGCAAAGTCTTGGTTAGTGGAGTTGGCTACAAGTATGAAGAAGCGATTTCATCATTGGGTAAGAGTTTGTGCATTTGATTTGAATGGTATTCCTACCATAGCACATTTGAATGTATTACCGTTGGTATCATACAATATGTTGTTGGGCATGGATTGGTTGTATCTTCATAGAACCAAGGTAGACTATTATGACAAAGCCATTGAGTGCGTTGATGACAATGGGGGACCAAGAGTCTTGCAGGGAAAGAAGAAAGCCACATTAGTTAGGATGGTGACAACTATGAAAGCAAAGTGTAGTCACTGGAAAGGGTGTATGTTATGTGCAGTTCACATTTCTAGTGATAAGGGTAAGAAGTTTTAGGATGAAGATGTGTTGAGCAAGTAACCATTTTTACAACGGCTCAAGGATGTATTTCCTTAGGACATTTTAGAGTTTCCACCTCACGAGGAGGTAGAATTTTCTATTAAGTTGGTGCTAGGGGAAACTCCAGCATCAAAAGCACCTTACAGGATGAGCACACCTGAGTTGGTTGAGTTGAAGCTACAATTGAAGAAAATGTTGGAAAAGGGGTACATTAGGCCAAGCGTATCACCATGGGGTGCGTCAGTATTGTTTGTGAAGAAGAAAGGAAATAGTCTCAAATTATGCATTGACTATAGGTAGTTGAACAAAGTGACCATCAAGAATAGGTACCCATTATCGAGGATTGATGATTTTTTCGATCAATTGAAGGGAGAAGTAGTGTTCTTGGATATTAATATGAGATCGGGATATCATCAGGTATGCATCAAAGAGGAGGACATTTACAAGACAACTTTCTGGACTGGGTATGGGCATTATGAGTTTTTCATAGTTCCATTTGGTTTGACTAATGCTCCAACTAAATTTATGTGCTTGATGAATAGTGTGTTGGATTCGTATTTGGATAAGTTTGTTATTGTGTTCATTAATGACACATTGGTATATTCTAAAAATGAGGAAGAGCATGTCAAGAATTTAGCGGCAATGTTAAGATTGTTGAGAGAGCATCAGTTGTATGCTAATTTTAGCAAGTGTAGTTTCGTTCATACTGAGGTATACTACTTGGGACATGTTGTCTCCAAAGAGGGAATTGCAGTAGATCCAGAAAATATAAGAGCCATCATGGAGTGGGTAGCTCCTAAGAATGTGGATGAAGTGAGATATTTTATGGGGTTGGCTAGCTATTATTGGAGGTTCATCAAGAACTTCTCACAGATTGCTTATCCTATCACATCATTGCAGAGGAAAGGTAATAATTTTGAATGGCAGAGGAGTGTGAGGCTAGTTTTGAGCAGCTTAAGCAGTTGTTGACATATGCACCAATGTTAAATATTGCAGATCTAGAAAAAGATTTTGTAGTATGCATAGATGCTTGCAAGAAAGGACTTGGTGGAGTCCTTATGCATGGTGGATAGGTGATATGCTATGAATCACAGAAACTGGATGAGCATGAGAAGAACTATCCCTCACATGATCTTGAGTTGGCAACAATTATACATGCATTGAAGATGTGGAAACACTATCTTCTGGGCATGAGGTTTACATTAATAAGTTATCATAGTGGTCTGCAATATCTATTTGACCAACCAAATCTGAATGGTAGGTAGGCTCAGTGGTTGGCTACGATCAGTGAGTTTGATTTTGAGATCAGGTATATCAAACGCAAAGAGAACAAAGTGGCAAATGCTCTTAGGAGGCAGATACAGGGAAATCACTTAGTAGCTATAAGCTCTTATGGTACAGAATTATAGGCTAGGATCTTGCAGGAAGGTTAGAAGGATGTCAAGTACATGGAGATTATGCATAGGTTGCAACAGAGTATAGGTACAAGTGATAGTATAGGTACATGTACAATCGATGGTATAGGTACAGGTGATGGTACAAGTATAGGTATAGGTGAAGGTGCATAAGATGTGGATTATTGCCTTACAGAGGATGGATTGGTTAGTTTAGAGGCATGATATATGTGCCAGATAGAAGTGAGCTCAAGAAGGTGATCTTGATGGAGTTTCATGTGAAACCTTATTCGGGTCACCCAGGTTACTAGAAGACACTGACAATAGTGAAGAGATTTTACTATTGGCCAAATCTGAAGAAGGGTGTAGCAAAGTTTGTGGCTAGGTGCTTCGACTGACAGCGTGTGAAGGCAGAGTGTAAACATCTAGGTGGAATGCTACAACTTATTGTGATTCCATAGTGGAAATGGGAGGTCATTTCCATGGACTCCATCACAAGGTTGTCGAGGACAGTGAGGCAACATGATTCCATCATGGTTATTGTGGACAGGTTGACAAAGGTTGTGCACTTCATTCTAGTGAAGTCTACATTCTCAGCTAGCGATGTGACACAAGTACTCATAAGGGATGTGATCAGATTGCATGGTGTTCCAAAGAAGATCGTGTCAAACAGGAATGTGAACTTCACTTTCAAGTTTTGGAAGGAGTTATTTGTAGGTTTGGGCACAAAGTTGGCCTTTAATACAACTTATCATTTGTAGATAGATGGATAGAAAGAGAGGGTCAATAGGATATTAGAGGACATGTTGAGTATGTATGTGATGCATCAACAATGTAAGTGGGAAGAGTATCTTCCATTAGTAGAGCTTGCTTACAACAACAGGTATTAGGAATATTTAAGGATGAGTCTATTTGAGGCATTGTATGGGCCGAGTTGCAATACCCCTATCAGTTGGAATGATCTAGTTAATAGGGTGTTGATTGGACCAGACATGTTGGCATACATGGAACAAGAAATGCATGTGATAAAAAAGAATCTAAAGGCAGCAAAAGATATACATAAAAGCTACGCATATCGGAACAGGTTTTTCAAGGAGTTCTAGGTTGGGGAACAAGTGTACTTATGCATCAAACCAAAGAAGGGCTCCTTACGGATTGTATCATGTGCCAAGCTGGCACCACGGTTTTGTGGACCCTTTAGTATCATTGAGAGGATTCGGCCAGTAGCGTATCGACTTTCACTGCCCCCAACAGTGAAAATCCATGAATTTTTCCATGTATCATTACTTAAGAAGTATGTTAGAGATGTTGATCATGTGATTGACTGGTTTGTATTGGAGGTGGAACTAGATGGAGAATTACAGTCAGAGCCTTAGTGTATATTGCAAAAAAATGTTCTCATGCTCTGGAACCGAGAAATTGAGCAATTTAAAGTGCAATGGAAGCACTTTGGGCCCAATGAAGCTACATGGGAGATGGTGGATCAGATGCGGGCTATGTATCCTTCTTTGTTTGTCGGTTGAGGCAAAGTAGTATTGGCATGGTGTTTTGGGTATGGTGTCTTGGTATATGTTTTGATATATGTTTGGTGATTTGATATATGTACATATGTATATGGATGTAAATAATGCCATGAGCTATGTTATAAAGCTCCAATAAGTGGTATGGGAGTCGTGTGAGTCATGTCATTATGATGTTATGTTTTCATGTTGGTTTTATTCTCAGTAGGTTGATCATTGTAAATATTGCATTGAGCTAAGTAATAAAGCTCCATCAGTAGTATGTTTTTCTTATAACATTTTTGTGGTTATAGGTGTTGCTGAACATTGAGGATGTGTTGTACTGTTCAACAACCCCCATTTTAATGTATTATAAATTTCCTATGAAATTCATTATATTAAAATAGGGACCCTTCAATTTTAGAATAATATTATAATCAAAGTTTAATACTTAGGATTTTTAATTAAAACCCAAGTAATAAACCTTGATTATTCCAAAAAACCAAATTTTAATAACCCCTGAGATCAAAAGTATACTTAGGCTTAAAAAACCTTAAGTATTTAAAAATATGGTTTATTTAAACAATATAAATCGGAGGTTTATTCCCCTAAAGTTCAAATATCAAACAAACTTCGACTCATCCCGCTTCCCTGCATCGTAGATAAACAAAGTTCCAAAGGCTCAAGGCCCATCTACCAAACTCCATTACGATTGCGACTAAACCAGACCCGACGAGAAAAATACATCTCAATTCATAAGTCCCCGCATCCATGGAAATCACAAAAGGTTACAAAGATCTTAATCTAAGCCTTAACCAATTACAATTGCAATTAAACCAGAACCAATGGGAAAATCCATTACAATTCATAAAACCGTGCATCCAGAGATATCGCAAGAACCATTACCTTTGTTGATTGCGATATGTGATAAGGCCTGGACCCATCAGGATTATACATTACGATTTATATTTATATCGTGTCTAGGACCTATACCGCAATCAAAATTTTCTAAAAAAGTCATACCTCATCACAACACCGATCGCGATATGATGTCAGCAATGACACTAGATCACCATGTCACCTTCCATGTCACTTGTCAGTCACCACGTCATTCATCACGTCATATGCCACGTCATAGTGACATCACCATGATGACATCCATGATGTCACCCTGGGACGCAATCGCAAGTTTCATAGGGACACGACTTATAATAAATCCTTCACCCCTGTCAATTTGCAAGATGTGATATAACTGGACTTGACGATATTATAAAATCCATTTCATTAAAATCTTGCTTCTAGAACTATCGTAGTTTCCAAAGACTCTTGTCAATTCCAACAGTGACTAGACCGGAACCGATAGAATTATATGCAGTAATTCATTTAAATCTCTGCGTCTGCGGCTATCGCAAATAACAAAAGAACATTATTTCTCTATCTCCTGGCCATTCCGACTGCGATTGCGAATTTATTTGAGAAAGACCCCTTTTTGAATTTTATATGAAATATTCCCGGGCTATACCGATTACGATTGTTTTGAAGTCCTGCCCCAAAACTATGATTTCCGATAAGCCATAAAGCTGCACATCCTCACTCAACATTCCTCTCCATGATGTCTATGTTAGATTTATTGTGCTCTATGTTTTCCTGATTTCCTGCAAAAGTGCTTTGTTAAATAAAACTCACTTATCATTCTCATTTATTTCCATCTTATCGATTCTTGTTTGCCGTGTTCAGGTTCATGACAGAGAAAGACCGGTATGTTGATCAGTGGCAGATCAATTCAAACAGACAGAAAGACATCCAAAGAATTCGATGGAACAAATGAAGCTAATGATGATAACATGCCATTTTCAAAATCTTCTACCAAAATATTGTTTTCCTTTAAGCATTGTTGAAGGGATTTGTTTAATGCCCTCAACGCTCTGCATAATAGATTAGATTTGTTTTCTGCTATTTAAGCTTACTTGTTGTATCAAATAAAGGTCCTCAATTTTATGAAGAAAGACTTACTAAAGCTTGCACTATTGTACTTTCATACTTTTCTCAATAGAATGATTGGAACATTGTTTTTCGAATTTTCATAAAGAATTTTGAGAAGTTTCACTACTGTACTCCCAGAATCATCTTTGTGAGAAGGACTAAACTGCTACTATTTCTTTTATGAGTTGAGCGAAGTGCATCTGGTATTTATATCATTGTACCTCTGTTTTGTTCATAAGTAGATAATAAAATTATCTTTTCAAATTGCTTATTACTTGATAGTTAAAGAACAATGTTACATGCATTCACTACTAATAATGCTGCGATTGATATTTTTATACATGTTAAGAAACTTGTTGTGATATTCTAAATGCGATATGAGTTTACACATTATTTGATTAACTATTTAATCAAACTAATCATATTGAAATAGTTTCATTTCCATTGGTCTCTGAACAATCTATATTGTCATTTACTAAGGAAAATCATTATAGATCGCATTTAGATAAAATTTAAACATCCCGGGTTATAGAGTAGATTAATACATATATTTTTCCCTTTAATTCACTACTACAAATTCATTTATTTCAATTCACTATAAGCATTACACACTCATTCAATTAACTTTCATTGGGAAACTGGTCTCATATAATCCAGTCGGAGCCACTACCTAAATGGAAAAGGAGATGTCTTAAGGTCCGGACCAGGTGGTTTTCCCCCTGTGTTGAAGAAGCGATTTTCGAGGCCACAACAATTTTTGGCACTAGAATGAGGGCATGCAGACTATGAATGGCAAGTAAGTCCAATACAAAAGCAAAAGGCCATTCCAATAGTCATTCTCACTCCGAATCTTATAAAACTTCCAAATCCCCTCCAGAATCTCCTACTTTTAGATCAGAAGTTGTACAATTACCTCCCAAGTCTCCTAGAATACTTGATGAAGTAATCCTTGCGGATTATACTCCAGAATCACTAGAAATTACAGCTTTTGTTAGATCTAAGTCTTTCTGATTAATCACATCGTTAGGAAGACGTCTCCATTTCAACAGAAAATCCTGAACCATCTGAAGATTCTGAAGGAAGAATAACTTCTATTTTTCAAGGAACTGGTGTTTTAACTCTGTCCCAAAGTGAAAAATTTAGCATCTCGCCATTTGAGTTTCCTCTTCAATCTCATGGAACGAAAACTACTACATCAGATTCCCAAACATCTACTAGTGCGATTACCTCATTCTCTCATTCACCAACATCTTCATTTCTTCCTTTTTCATTTCCTTTTTCTCTACCGTTCACTTCATCTATTTCCATTTCCTCTACACAAACAACTAGTGTTGCCTCAAGCAGTACTATCACCGCTATTAATTCTTATTTCATCACATCCACCTCTCAAACTATTACAATGGAAGCCAGACCATGGTCAAATCTAGGAGATGTTCAAATGCCAGCACCACTTCATCCTCTACCAAAACATCCTGAAAAATGGCTTCCCAAATTCAATCCTGATGATGCGTTACCTGCTGAAGAACACCTTCACAATTATATATTAGCCATGAATCTTGATGGGGTAGATGAAGAAGATGTTGTTGTTATATTATTCCTGTACACTCTTACAAGATCAGCAGTGTTAGGGTCCAACCCTAACCCCTTTATTTATGTAATAAACCCAATAGGGTCGAGTCATAGTCATAGTTAGTTAAAGAGTCAATAAAGCCCATATTAATAATTGTAAGTGGTTGACCCACATTGAAGAAAGGGACCATAGTTAGTTGCAAACGGGCCATAATTAATAAATAAAGTGGTAAACCCATGTTATGCAAAGGACCACTAGTTGTTAAGTTGTTGAAGGCCATTTAGTGATAAAGAATCATAGTTAGAAGGAAAATATCATCGAGTCTTATTTTGTAATCGAGCTCTGCTCTGTTGGAGGTTGCCCCCTCAAACAGGAAAGTGAAAATTGCTTTATCTCTTAATAATAAAATACTTGTTGTTTTTCTCCTTTTATTCTATGTTTTGGGTTGTATTTCTTCACATATTTGGTATTCTATAATTTCTCGCAGGTTGAAAGCATAACAAGTGGTATTAGAGCACTTTCCAGGGCTGATGGTACCTCTAATTTTGCAGAATTTTTTTAGGCTAGAGACGTGTTCTGACGTCTTTAAACCATAGGATCTATCATTCAGTGCATAAACATGTGGATTTGGGGAGGCATGCACGCAGGAAATATAAGAGGTGGTCACACTTGTTGGAATCCCTTGTAATCCCTGTGGGTACCCCTTCGAGTAGTAGTGCATTAGACAAAACCGCACATGGGCTACACTTCCACGTACCCTCTGGGCATATTGGAAGCCCCCTAGGCTCACCTAAAACCTTGCCTTAGATAAGCCGTCAACCATCTTGCTTCTACAGTACACTAAGAACAACACTCGGGGAGATTATTCACGTGTATGGTAGGGTAGTTAGGTAGTATGGCTAAGGGTACAATTGATCCTCCTTGGTTAGTGCCCTGAAAGATTGGGGCCGAATGCTATCTTTCGACCCTTATGTATATTGTGATCTGTAGCACCTGACACTCCTTTGTGACCATAGTTCCCTCGACTCTCTCAAGGTCGCCCATTATCTTATCTACCAGATCGGATCCACCAGTTGGGGTTCTGTCGTCGCCGCACCAATTAGATCCACCAGCTGGGTTTCTACCACCGCAGTACAATTCAGATCTAGCAGTTAGGGTTCTATCTTCGCCACACCAATCAGATCCACCAGTTGGGGTTCTACCACCACAGTACAACTCACATTACATAGTTGGGGTGCATAGGCAAATCTAACTCTCTGCGCAGTGAGGCTTGTTGCTGCTATAGTCTAGGCCCAATTTTTTCAGGACATTGGGCAAATCAAGTTTTCTAGAATTATGCCACTGCTGTATTGATTCGTGGGGAGTAAAACTCTGTTCAGAGTAAAAAAAGTAAAAAAAAATGAGTCCTCCCCGGGACGCTTACAAGAGACTTAGCCCATAATATTCAGGACAACGAGTTGATTGCAGTTGTACCATTCACTGGTTAGCCTCAATTTTCAGGTGGTTCCAAATTTTTTTCAGAGTGACCTCAAGTGACTGGGATCTGTGCATGGTAGAAACCAGAGCTCAAGTCATGGCCAATGAGAAGATCGAGCACCTTGAAACAAGGTTGGATTCATTTAAGGAACAACTGGACGACATTTCAAAAACGCTTGAACAATTCACCAAGAGCATGATGGGGTATCATTAGGAAGTGAATAGTATTGATGAACATCTCGAAGGAGAATCTAGCCATCATATCCACCTCCATGGAAATCACCAACATTCCTGCCCTCGTCCACCCAAGCTGGACATGTATAAATTTGATGGCTCTAATCCAACAATATGGGTAAAAAAAATGGAACAATATTTCACCCTAAATGATATCCATGATGATCAAACTAAACTACATGTGGGAGCCCTTTACTTGGACCAAGAAAGATGGAAATGGTGGCAGTGGCATCAGAAATGTTATCCCAGGGACATAACATGGAACGTGTTCTCAAAATCCCTTTGTGACTGCTTTGACAGAGAATCTAATTTTTTGGGTTGTCTCACTAATCTTTGATAGACAGACACAATAAAAGACTACATTGCAACCTTTGATATATTGGCCTTTAGAACATGAGGTTTAGGAGATGAATTCTACTTGGAGTGTTTCATCAGTGGTCTCAAAGAAGCCATCCAAGCACATGTCTGGATGCACCACCCACCTACATGGATAGATGCTTGCAAAAATGCTGTCGAGGTAGAATTTGCCTTAGTTTCCGAGTCTACTCATCCAAATTTTGTAGCCAAGGGGCATTCCACCCAAGCTTAGGGCCCTACCAAAACACTTAAGGTTCAAAAGGTGTCTCCAACAGCAATGGATGAAAGAAGAAAACAAGGATCGTGCTACTACTGTGATGACAAATACTCCCCGGAGCATAAATGCAAGGAGCCAAAATTCTTTCAAATTGATTTTATTGATCACAACTCATCTGAGGAAGCCCCACCCATTGGGGAGCCAAAGGACGAAGTTGAGGAAACCCAATAGGACATCAATCTCACAGCTACGCCATATGAACCAGTTATCTCGCTACATGATTTGGCAAGCATTTTTGTGCCCCAAACTTTGAAAATTAGAGGCTTTCTTAAACATCGCTCTGTAGTAGTGTTGATTGGTAGTGGAAACACTCATAAATTCATCCATAAGCGAGTCGCAAAATTTTCTCATTGTTTTGTAAGGGTAGTCTCTAATTTCCAAGTCCTTATTACTGATGGGGGGATAATGAAATGTGAAGGCCGATGCTAAAATATTAAACTTCAAATGGGCGACTACCACCTAAAGACCCACATGTTTGCAATTAACATGGGTGGTTGTGACATTGTCTTGGGTGTTGAATGGCTTCGCATGCTAGACCCAATCACAATGGAATTCCAGGAGTTATATATGAGTTTTAGGCAGAATGACCACATTCATACACTTTTATTGAGGGAAATGTTCCCCTAGGGCTTTTTGGTGGAAACCCTAGCAGACTGAAAGTTGTCTAAACAGAGAAACACACATTCACACAACCATTATGCTATTATAAGCAAATTCTATAGTAAGAGGGGTGTACCTCAGGTCCTACATTCAAGAAGGTCCTTTAGGGTCCAAACCCTTCTTCAAGTCCCTTTTGCTCCTTTGTCCTGCAAAACAACCAATTCCAAAGAACACAACAGCATATGGACAAAGACTTATAAAGAAATCATCTTCATGTTATAAAGGAAGGTAGTTAGTTATGAACTTTAAACAACCATTCACATATGAATTCCAACATGAATATCATAAACATAAAGAAGACTTATGTCAGGAACCAAGACGTGTTTCTTTATTATAGACAAATAGAATATAAAAAAGGAATATTTTCACCTGAGTAACCTTTCACAGGCTCCAAGCAAAGCTTCCTTCCAGATCCGTCCAGCCTCAAGTCTTTAGCATATCTCCTTCCATGACTCACTCCATGATGTCATAAATGGTGGATGAACATCAACACACAAGGAAACAAGGGTTTCCTGCACAAATGGGGGAAGTGCAGAAGGCACAAGGGTCTTGAGACCTGGTCCGGGGAAAAATCTCAGTACAATAACCTTTCTCTTTCTTCTCTCCTCCCTTATGCCTTCCCTTTGAGGTCTTTTTATACCTCTCCCAAAGTAGTTTTTTAGTTGGGAGTTGGTTGGGAACAGTTGGGCCACGGGCACTAACAGGTGATTAGCAGGTAAAACCTGCGATCTCCGCCCAAAAATAAGGATTTTATATTTTTTTAAGTGTTTTAATACATATGCGTGGGTTGGGTATATGCCTACCCGCGTATACATGCATTTAACTCAGGGAAATGACGCATATAAGGATAAAACACTGTTTTTTTTTTTTTTTTTTTTGGACCAGGTCTGGAAGGAGGGGTTTCCCTAGGCCATCAGTGCAACATCACAAACCATAATAGTGAGATTTGGAGCTATAACAGATGCCCCCTAATATATGAGGTCAGAAGGGGTACATGATGGCCGAAATGTATTAAGCAAGTACATGGAAAGGAAATATGTCAAAAACCGAGGAGGAATTCACCAGAATTCAGCCTGCCAAGCCACAAAAGGAGATCAGAAAGAAACATTGTCTGAGGTGGGCATACCCATGGTCAGAGAAAGAAAAGCATGTCCGCATATCAAGTACAAGTGGATCCACTAAGTATACAAGTATAAATGACTGGAAAATACATAATGGATCATTTGATCATGATCAAACAAGTACATGTCTGAATATCACATATAAGGCTGTCAATGATGCTGAAAAATGCAACAGATCGCTGATATCAAAGACTGATCCGAAAAGGTACCAACTGAACATGATGGAAAAGGATGGTACTACACTTCAAACTCAGGTGCCAACATATATAATGTCGCCATGACTGACTGCAACATATAAGGTGGAGTGGTATCAACTAGCAGTAACAGGAGCAACTGTCAAGTGAACCAATGAATGCTGATACAACCTGAGGTCTTCACCAACCGCTGTGGTACATTTCTACACCATGGGAATAAATGATGTAAAGTCGACCATGTGAGAAATCGTTTGATTATCAGTCATTGATGTATAGCATTAACAAATGCGAGACTACTCACCGATAATGATAATGAGCGTCAAGGTACCCAGTACAATCCAACAAGTGCGAATAGATGCGCTGGAGTCGAACACCTATAAGAATCTATTGATTAGGAGACAATAATGGTTTCCCACTGTCGATAGCGAAGGATCTTCCACTAATGACTGCAAACCCCAAGGTACTGCCAAATGGACTCTAGATCTTTGCCCCAGAGCAATGAGTCAGAGTCAATAGGGAAAGATCCCCTAGAAGGAAGGCATTAAGGCATCCTTCATCAATCTAGCATGAGTGTAACTCGTAGGCCAATAATGTAGAAGGAATCGGATGAAAGAGATGTAGTAACCCAACCAAAGTACGTTTCCGGCATACACAAGATGTGGCTAGCGCACGACAGAAACGCTCTGAACCAAACAATAATGAAAGCTGACACAGAGGTGAGGTAACCACCAATAGGGTCAAATGGAAACCAAGGTACTGCACGAATCCCAATGTGTGATAATGTAAGTTGATGTCAAACACAAGGGAAACCACTCAGTCAAAGACCCATGATATTGATCGATGCTGAGCACAAGGTAACCTATCAATAATGAAAATAGGGCCAGGGTGCAGCTCTAGGCCTGTCCTCAGAGCAAGATGTCGTCATCGATAAGGACAAGACCCACCAGCAAGAAGTCAATGGATACCTTCTCAAACCGGCACGAGTAAAGGAGCAATATAACTAATGTGATAATAGACATGACACTGATAACCAGGGATGGCCGACTGAAAAATGAGTCAAGAGACACCACAGAGAGGCCGACTCAGGCTAACTTCCCTTGAACAAAAGCACGACTCAATGTGACTATGT
>APFE031706419.1:0-13721 GCA_000404065.3 Pinus taeda
TTAATTTTGGTGTCAGGCCCATTGACATTCATATTAGAGTCATAATTTAGTGATGTCTTTTCCAACATGCATACAATGTGGTGTACTGCATTTGTGCATTTCCTTCAGCACTTCTGACCCTAGTTCCTTCTAGATTGGAAGATAATTTGTGTGTCTTATCTACTTTAGTTATAATTATTAATATGTCTATTTCCTCAAATAAACTTGTATGTTCCAAAATATGCATGTTCAATTAATTACACATATTTCTATTAAATATATGAATAATAACTTAGTAAGATTTAGTTCCCTACAATAGTGTATATTTGGTGCATTTTCTTACTAAGGGTGTTTTAAAAGACTCTTCCATGAGTAAAATTTTTAGAATTCGTTTTAGGATGGAACCCACTTAATTAACCATAAATTTATTTATGTCCATTTATATAATTTTATTTAAAATATTGCAACATTTCTTCCCTTGAGATCTCCCGTAAGTATCATCTACATTCTAGTTAAGGAATGTCCTTACATAGCAATCATTGACTCATAATTTTAATTTTAATATGAGTATAGTAATATGGTGATAGTATGGTAGAAGAGACCTATTGGTACAAAATTAAACATAGTATTCAAATTTCTTTATTCTCCATTAATATTTTCAACACTCTCATGTCTATTTATCTTGCATGATGACCACATCCCTAGAATTTATAATCCAAATTTTTAATCCAATAATCATAGACTACAATTTGTTCATCTATCAAGTTCGAATATGAACAAGGTCTATCATTTAAAGTATATTAAACCATTTTTACCTCATGGCTCATGGTATAGAGTCCTTTTGCCCTCCTAAGAGAATTTAACGACAACTTAAGTTTTGGGGAACATATAAAGAAAGAAAAATTTTACCTTCTACATAATTTACAACACTTAATAACTAGGAAAAATAGATCAGTGACCAATTTTCCATTTATACTTATGGAAATTAAATAACACGTGAAATGTTGTTATTTCGTGTATTACTCTTAACTCTACCACAAAATGTAGCCAGACCAGATAGTGTATAAAGTGAACAACTGTCACAAAATTTATTGGATGCATCCTATCTCCTAGCTCTTTGAAGGAGATCATTCTAGAGATGCACAACATCAAACATTATGAACATTCCATTGGGAGTGGAGAAAATTTCATGTCTCCAGATACACTGGATTGTATTGCTAATTTGACCAAAACATTTCGCTATTTCTTTTTCGTTGGGTGTTTAGAAAATTAAGTTAATTTTTAATTTACTTCGATTAGCATCCTTCCTCAATTCATTATTTAAATTGGCTAGGCTATGTCTTTTAGAATTCAATGAATTAAAATAAATCCTCAACAAAACAAATTTCCCAATTGTCCAGACCAAATACAATAATTTTAACCTAATTACAAATGGATTTCAGTCAACCTCCTCCCTCAATTCATTATTTAAATTTAAATAGGGCAAACAACGTTTTTGGCATTTAAAATTAGAAAACACTCAATCCTCTTCACCCAAACCTAGTACAATAATTTTGAAGCAGAGTTTAAAAGAGAGATTGAAGTCTAGCATATGTAGTGATTATGTAATTGCAGATGCTTTTCCTACCTCCCATATGGTGCACCAGAATGGTTTCAGGAAAAAAACATTGGTCACCCCTCTCAAATTAATCCATAAATTGCCATTGTTTCTGGTTGTCACTAAGAATGAATAGAATAGTTATGAAATCAAGGAAAGTTGGCAAGAATTTACAGTGAAGTGAGCCAGTATACCTTAAACCATACTTGAAACACGAAACAGAAAAATCATGAAAATTTCTTCATATGAGCAAGCCGTCATAAAAGAAGGCTATGCGAGAGACATCATTGTGATCATAGCCAACATTTTCCCTGAGACATTTATGGATTGTGACTCTCAACACATGGATTAGACTTGCCCATTAGGATGCCAGATTTTCAACAACACCCGCTCTCCTCTTTCGAGATATAAATTTTTGCAACGATGGCCTCAAGGAAGTTTCACAGCCTCCCTTACTAAACGACTGCAACACCTTGTGATATCTCCCTCTATGGAAGAATTCAAAGGAAATCTAATGCAAAATACATCCAATATAGTTTTATCACCGAAGAGGATGAAATTTGATACCAACGTATGGGTAGGAGGAGTATTATATCGAAAAACTACTAATCGAATAGACATTGTGTACCCTCCATGCAAGGAGAAATTAAGACATGAGAAGATAAGATGAGCAAGATTTTCCCAGTGTGACTTGTCTATGTGCAAGTAAGGATAAGTGTTATCCAAATTACATAAGAAGACAGGAGGATAACCACTCACAACAAGTTTTCATTTGCTTGCCTACAAGTTTTCATTTGTTTGGTAGCTTCACTTGCTTGCCTACCTAAGGGATAATTGTCCTCGACCTAAAGAATGCCTCATGTTCTTATTACTTTTTCACCCAGAAAGAAACTCATAATTTCATAAGACCTTTACAAGTATTAGGATTACTTCAGGTGAATAAGGTTATTGTTTTCAAGATGGAATGCAATTTCAATGCATTAAGGTATTAAAGGCACTCTTTATCCTTATTTGAACAGTTAGAGATAACAATTTCATACTTGGCCATGGAATGTCCAACCAAGTCTCTTTTTCTCAGATAAGGTGGATACTCACATTGTCCTCCCCGAAACTAAGAAAGGATAACCATTATCCTACACCAAATTCCTCTTAATGCCTCTAGATCAGCGAATAGGGCCCGAAAAAGGCATTATTGGGGACCGAAAGGGAAACAACAACCCTTAATGGGATTTTATCCAACAACCTAGTTGGGAAGGTGTCTCTTTAGCTTTAAACCTACCAATAAAACAAACTACTTCCGAAAACTACCAAAATCCAATGTCATCACTCATAGTAAACTATTATAGGGTCAGTATATACAGACACAATCACTTAACCCATGATTACTTGAAAGCAGGTGGAAGTGATTTTATCCATGTTGTGATTCTATTACCCAGAAATTAGATTTGATGTATTTGGAATGTTTTTATTTGTATTTAGTATCAAAGGAACCTATGGCTTCATTAATAAACTATTTTGACAGTTTATTTTATTATCATTCATTGTCTCGATATTTTTTTCATGGTCATGATTTATCTCTAGCACTTCTAACTATTTTTCAAAAATGATCATTTCAAATACATTAACAAGAAGGTTTACAACACCTAGCCATCGATATTCATATCATTTATATGGTAGATTGGGTCCCGACTTCCCTATTGACAATCCTCAGAAATCAAAACTTGAAATCACCATATTTGCTTCATGCCTATTCGTGGTTCTAACATTGCACCAGATGTCGAAGGATTTAAACATATGGGCATTCTTAACTTGGTAGGAAAGATTCTGAGCATCTAAAATGGCATCACCGGAATGTCACATTTCTTGTGGTGCGCCTTTTACACTACACTTTTGTAGGGCTTCTCAGCGCTTTATTAGGACCATTTATTTGCATAAATATTCAAAGTTACAATCGTTCATTAGCCCAATGTATGGTTCAATCAGTCATACTTTGTTGTTCTAAAATATCGAAGTTCATTGCAAGTTAGTAGTAGCAGTTATTGGGGTTTTATTTGTAAAAATATCTTAGCAAATTCCTAAGACAAATTCCATCGGTTGTCTTTAAATTTGGAACATCCCAATTTACCAGGATTCTCCTTTCTACTTTGTTTGTAAGACAAATTTCAATATTTGAGTTATGTAGAGTATTGTAACTTACTCTTTTAAATGTTCACATATTTTACTTCTTGGCCATGTTTATCTCTCTAGAGACACTTTAGGTCCCTAAGGGCTTCTTTGTGTGAACAATATAGTAGGTCCCAATATAATTTTCTTATTTTTGCTTGGGAACAAGTAGAGAGGAATTTATAATTTTTACAAAACCTTTACTTTTTTGGAAACTTATTAATTGTACATATATTAATGTCTATAGAATTATTCTATAAGTTTCCTCATTTTGACAATCTTATTATGTCTAAAACTAATGAAATTAAAGCATGAGTGTGTAGACTAAGTTCTATGCATACACAAGGAATATGTTGGGCTAGAGTATATGTATAATAGGGTAGATCCTATTACTATGCAGAAGGTGGGGCAAAATCTAGCCTTTAGCTCTGCATATGTCTATCATAGTTTTTTTCTTTTTTTTCTCTTTTTCTTTAGCATAAAGGTGTTATAGGAAGAATGCAAACCACCAAGCTTATTGAACTTCCTAATTTAGGACCTAAAGCTCATTCATACCCATCCTAGAACTGCCTACTTCCTATTCACCCCCAAGCTGAGAGTTATTTTCATTCATCAACTACCTCATGATGATCTCTTCCATGGGTATCAAATACCCTCTTTCATGATATGGTTTCCATTATTTTCATCATTCTTTTATGGGTATTTTTATCCATTTTCCTACGCTTTTCCTAGAAAATCTTGCCTTTATCTCCCGTGAGGATTTTTCTCATCAAAGCTTGCCTTTTCTCAGGCAAGGCTTTTATGGTTTTCCTTAACTTACCATCTTTCTCCAACTAAGTATTTTAATGGATATATATATCCAAATCCATTATCTCATCTAGATCACCAATGGGATTTGGCAAGAATCTACTCTCTTGGTGTCTCGCTATTCTAAGTGATTAATTATTATATTTATTTCATAAAGTATCTACTTTTCTTGTTACATGGTAGACCTAGCTTTTCTCAGCTTAGGTTAGGAAAGTTTTACATACAAGGGAGGGGTGTTACATATATGCAATTTTAAACAACATAGAAAGTACAAATTTAAATGAGCAAACATACAATTTTAAATTTTTAAATATGAAACACAAATACAAATTCAAATAGAAAAACACATAATGTATATTTCGAAGCTGTAATTAACCTCCTTATCCTACCTTGGAATTTAGCTGCTGAGCTCCCATTCTATAAAGTTTCTTTATTTTATCTATATTAAATCGTTAAGATGAAATAATAGCAAGGGTATCTTTAGCCTGCCATTAGATCATCATTAGTAATTCTACAACAGACTCCACAATAATTATCAATTTAAGAATAGATGGTTCTAGTATCGCCTTTTAACCTTATTGTCAAGGCTTATGTCCGAGATTTCTAGTAAACGTGATTTAGTAAATGAATATGGAACTAACCATAACATGCAACCTATAATAATTTCCTTACCTACATCAATGATATTAATTAAACTCTACTATCATGATCATCCATCATTATTATAGGTTGTGTTTCCATCATGCATAACGAATTGGTTAATTAAATACAAATTCTAGATCATGCATTATATAGGTAACGTATCTCATACACACTAGGTACTGTCAGAAACCTGGTGATATTCAAGTCAATTTCATTGGATTTCTTAGAGACCCATTTATGCATAACTGAAAATATGTACAATCACTTCCTTATACTGCATGCAGGAGCATCTAATTTCATTATGCATGACATAAACCATGGTGAACCCTTGATAATACTATGGGAGACACTCCTCCATAATTGTTCCACATGCATGAACATCTACAAACACTAAAGCATGCTACTCTTTCTAACCACTGCAAAGATAATCTTAACAATGTCAATATGCATATGAGAGCACATGATAGTTATGTGCATTATTGAATCCATCATTTCTATACAAGAGGAAATTAAGAAATGCATATATCTAAATTGTTGGATTTAACATCCTAATAATTTTATTAGTACACAAACCCATGTAATTCATTCAAACATTCTCGTGGTGAGGAAACTTAAGAAACTATCTCATAGAAAAACTGGAACAATAACAGAGACTTAATAAAATATTATCATGAACCAACCGGAATTATCATAGAGAGAGAGTAAGAATCGTCATACAAACATGCCACGCATCTGACACCAACTAAAACTTTACTTGGAGGGAGGAGCACCACCACCCAACCATGAATCACCTATGATTCCCCCAGAGACAAAGATCTTGCAAAGGTTCAACTTCCCTCAATTTATCAATGCACGATGTATTTAATACACTCTTTCATCATTTAGTTACCGATAGTGGCATCCCACTTTTATGGAATTTTCCATTTTGCCTAGGTATTTTTTGCAAAAGCTCATCTACATCTCCCACGAGGATTTTCCTCATAAAATCTTGCCTTTATCTCCCAAAAATATTTTATGTCTAATGGTTCTTTAGTTCGCATCCATCCGATGGATATCCAATCCATCCAAGCTTATCTAGAATCTCATCTAGAAGATTATCATGAAAGATTCATCTCTATCCCACTCCTCATTGAATTTGAAAAGGATATCCTCTCTCTTAGTGCTCCACCCTCCAAGTGATTTATTTTATTAATTAATTTAATAGCACATTCTCTCTTCATATTACATATCACCTAGCTTTCCGCAGCTTAGTTTTAGTATAGTTTAACTCACAAGGGAGGGTATCACACCTAGCTTCCCTCAGATTAGGTTTATAATCATTTAACACACAAGGGAGGATAACACAATTATCTTTAGGGAGGATAACACAATTATCTTTAGGAGTGTTAAATACTGCCCTCCTTAAATTTTACATTTTCCTCAATGTACCACTGCATCATGTCCTCATTCACAGGTAGCTGGTTTCAGAATAAACAACCCTCATGGCTCTGTCATTTGATGAAAATTTTCCAATGTACATCAGTCACAAGGAGTTCTATGAGCACATTTCCTTCCATAGGTACATCGGTCTCAAGGAGTGCTCTCCTTTCACAGCTACCCGTAACATTGTTGTCAAACCATTTGTGAGAAATTATATATGCACAATTTTAGCTATGATAAATATCATAATCTGTTACTTAATATTATTAAAGTAGCTATTTCTTATCATTTATTTTACCTTAAGAATGCATCTCTTCAGCTTACATTATTTCAAGTTTTTGTGTTCTTATGGAACACTAGCTTCCTACAGTCTCTGTACATAAAATACATCAGATAGCATATTCTCCACATTAATATGCCTGCAAGGTCATAACATATTAGTTCACATAACAATATATATTCATCATATATATATTCATTGTAATTGTATGTATGCCAAACTGCGATTAACCATAGTTAATTTTACCAAACTTACTTTCCTTCTTCTGGGTAACCTCCAAAGTTTGTTTACCTGGATAGACATCTATCCAATGACTCTATGCATACCTGTACACAAGGTACATTATACACACTAATACACATTTAATTTTTCAAACTCATATCATATGTAGTCATATGGGTACCGTATATATTATTGTGCATATTACCATCTATGTTATAGCCCATCATACCATTCCCATGGTATCACCTACATGACAAAAACTTTGTCCACATATTTTCCTAACATGTCAGTATCATACCAAACATTTGTTTATCTTCTCCTAACAATTAAAATAAAGATGTTAAGCTGACAAGGAATTTGTATGAGCATGGTTCATTTCTCTATTGAGAGAAAGTTTTGTCAAGTGTAAATCATTGTCAGACTTCATGTGGTTGTAACACAATATTCGTAATATAATATGTATTCATGCATAATTTCATCTTACGTAGATTATTAGCTCATAGTTTAATAATCGTTGGATCAATACTTCATTCTTAAATCATTTACCTAGTGTGATTTACTTTTTCCCTTTTTATGTTTCAAGAACTTAACCACTATGTATTATACTTTGTGAATGTGAGCATTATGTCAACCATGTTCTTTTATTCTAGAGATTACTCCCCTTTTATAGGTATTCGAGTGGCCACATCTTTAAGGTTTTTGACCTGAATTCACCATGAGTCGCAAGATAATTCCAACAATTCATTAAACTCAAGACTCTTTCATGCCATGGATGGTTGACACATTCCATCAACCAAATGATAACAACAATATTTTTATAAGGCTATAATATTGTACACCCATGTGTTTACATGGAAAATTCATATGCCTCATTACTATGTGTAGAGTTTTGTATGATTATTTCCACAAGAAGTTTATATTGATGACCCCTTAACCAGGCTTATGATAACAATATTCCAAACAATCCATGACAATGCATGAGTATATGTATCATACAACAATAAAATAATGCTGCAAACATGGAATTCCTCTATTGAAGCCATCTATGATGTTAATATCATGATGATATATGTCAATTACATCAATGTTTAAAATGTGCACAAGCTTTCTTAGTCAATATTCTCATATCATGTTCAAAATAATCTACTAACCATATCCTACCAATAGGGCATTTTTTCTCATGGTCAGTACCTAACAAGGTAAGTCCTCTTCCATAGCCATAGTAGCTTACTACACTTTGTGCATAACGTTTGTCATAATAGTAGTTATTAACCGTTATAGCTTGTTAATTTCACTATATCCACAGTTCCTTATCCTATAAACATTCTAGAGTGGATGATTATTTTATCATCATCACACCATTCTCACCATAGATATAATATCCTATGGCACTGATCTTCCCAATCTATCATATTCCTTTTTCACCATTTGTTTTAAGGTAAATAGCTATGTAGGCCTTAATGACTTGGTTATAAGGATTTTAATATAGCGGTAGGAATTAATACCTAGTTAATTAATCCTCCAATCTGACCATAATTCTCTCAAGGTACGATGAATCCCTTTTTCTAAAATATGAAAATTTCTCATAATTTGCATCTTAGTGTTGTTATTATAATCACTTAATACTTCATGTATACTAAAAAGGATCCACTTTTTAACTAGACGGTAGATTTATTATAAAATCAATCAAGTAATATCGATCTCTTAAATGCAGGGTGCGCTTGCCAATTACACCAATGTTAATAAGAACAAAAAAATACTCACAAGTTATCTTGGTGTAGACACGACATATTCATGAGTGGTACACCTTGCTTGCTTGGTACATGATAATTTATGCTAATTTTACCTGAGATATAATTCAAGTGACTGAAAGTTCTATATATGTAAAAGTGAATTCCTACATACTTGCATCACATTCCATTGAAAAGATAATTTCTTTCACAGTTCAAGGTATACATAAATACCCACCAAGTACTAACTTTTGAATAATACTAAATCATAATCATTGTTGCTTATCAAAATGATAAGTTCAACAGTGAGTCCAGGAGGTGTCTCAAATCATAAAATGGAAGGGTTCCTGCTTATTAAGTATTCGCCCCAACACATTTTTTTGTATCTCCACATAAATTCTTAGACACAAATTTTTATACTATATAAGAGTGACTTAAAATCTTAACACTATCTTCTTTTCATTTAGCCAACTGGCTACATCATTTTTGTACAGGTGTTCATTTGCCTTTTTATTTTTATTTCAAGGAGAAAACAAACATACATATGCAGGTGCGATCCTATCACTCTAAAAAAACATGTGCATGCTTCAGTTAAACAAAATATTACATGTGTTGCTTATATAATAACCACGTTTTCATCATAATTGTAAATAATAAAAAAATCAATTCACACTTCTACTCTTACGAGAATATCAAACATAAATTTAACATCATTTTTCTTTTCAAATGATTAATTTCCTTAGACAACTTGTAGGAATAATATCAAACATGGATAGAAAGCACTGTGGTTGGAGGATTATGTCCATACATTTCTCCTGCCATTTCTATCACTATTTCTATCACTCCCTCCTGCAACCTAATAGCCTCTTTTGAATCATAGATCAAACATTCCATTGCGCTCCCTGTAGAAAAAGAAAATCTCTATCCATTATATGGACAAGTATAAGATTAGTCAACATGGAGGTTCCAACTCTAAAAGTTTTTCATCGCATGTTTCCCTACATCTATAATTTCGTGAATTCTGAAGGCATTGAGCACATCTCCCCACATAGTTGCATCAGGTTCAAAAGGCTTGTTGTCGACAAGGCCTCTACCTCATTCAGCCTTCGAGATCATCCAAGGAGATCAATCATGCAAGCATGGTGATATGCTTTTGGTGTGATCTGATGACATCTAGCCATGGAATCGAAATACACACAACCCTTTTCAAACTTGAGTTCTACAGAGTCTTAATAAAAACATATTACAATCTTAATGAAAGCAGTAGTGACAATATCTTATATACGCAATTACGGTGTCTGAGAGTTTGGCGAATTATTATTCCATTTCACGTTCAAACTATGTTGTGAAATTTATTGTGTCACAAGCCAGATAAGTAGGTAAATCCTAGCTATTGATTATGAGGGTCATAAACAAATTATAATGTTTTATGGCTATTAAACATTCAAAACCCACCAAAAGGATCTAGAAGTGAGATAATTAACATCAAGTCAAAATTAAGGCAAACAATGATGATTGAGAAGACGATAATACTCGCAAGCTCTTCTTCAAATAAGCCTTTGCTTCGTTTTACCTTCCTCTATATCCCTTCTCCAGAATGAGAACTCACAGTTACTTCTCCTCCACTCTTAATCACTCACTTCAGCGAGGCTATTAGAGTGGAGTGAAGGAATAAGGAAGGAACAACGGATAGTTAGCTCCATGCTCGAATTCCAACAGTTTTTGGGTATGGCATGATAATGTTGGATGTTGGAAACTTGAATATGTCTTAACAATTCATAAATATGGATAGGAAATCATTTTAGATGGTGGAAAATCCCTGTGGAATACAACATCCAACCCATCAAAATTTGTCAAATATTGATGGAATTTCTTGGCTTGTCATTGTTATATAGAAAATCATGGAACATTATTTCTGTTCGGTTATTCTTTTAGGGGTACACTCGTCAGATCAGAACCACATGAATGATCCACAACCATGAACCACGACCATGGCTATAACAGTCGTGTCTTAATGTGTGATTGATAGAGATATATCCATAGTATATTTACAGAAAACTCCACCTAACATAGTCAACAGAATAACAAATATAAATTTATATATACCATTGATAACGCGTATCAGGTTATAGGATCAAAATTTAGAATTCCAATTCGGTATCGTGATAAAAGATAACTGGAAACAAGTGACCTTTTCCAACTCTATGAGATCGCAACAGAAAATTTTGACCATCATTTGCTACATCTATCACCTTCCACAAGGTACCAGAGGTAAAGAAATTGGAGGTTGTCCTGGCCTTGACTACGTTTTCTTTTATTTCTGAAGTGGCATACTACCATTGGGAGCATTTCTCCATGGATTCCCTGATTCGTTTTCTCTATAAGGCATCAGAGGATCATGTCAAGGAGCCAGAGATACTCACAGTTATAGCACTAGATATTTTATTACAGGAGTTACCATTGCTTACTCTCTGCATATTGGATGATGAGGATAAGCATTATCCTAGATATTTATCCCATTATCGATTCTCACATACAGAGTCATGTTCTGCAGTTAACGTTCATACATTCGTAAGACAAAATTTCAGCTTTCCACAATTGAATTCCCTTCTGAGATAAGACAAATGCAAAATGCAGTATTTAAATGGGAAACATCAATCTAAAGCTTTTCTCGTGATGTTTCTAAGCCTTTTTTAGGGTAACCCTACATCTATAAGCCAAAAGTAGGTTTTTGGGATTCAACAATTTCGTACCTCTCTGGGTTATTGGATAAGGTGGATAAGGCCGATCTCTCCTGGATGTTCCCATGCAATAAGGATAACCAAGATTGACAGTTCGGGAAATCCATAAAACAGACACCCAAACCGGCATTCATCCCATCCTGAAAGTGAATAGAAAACCTGTAACACACTTGAAAAAAAATAATTACGCATGAGGATCAAGTAGCATACCCGCGTATTCAGCGCTAATCCATAGGGAGGAGTAATCGTATGGTGAATCACACGTCTCGGCTAATTTTCCTGACCATTTTCCAGAACAAAATAAGAGCTAGCTTCTGTCCGTCCACATAACATGCGCAGAATCTGCATCCCTGTGCCTCGATTTCCTATTCAAATTGACAAATCTTCCTAGGCATTCCTCTCCTCTTCCATCAAGGAGTTTCGAAAAATGCTTGGAGACATAACTGAATTGTTTGTTAAAAAGTTCCACAGGTTGAAATTGCCTCATACGTCCCAAAGGTTGAGTTTTATCACCATCATCTGACAAAGGTTGAGTTATCCATTGTGAATGTTGAACTGGCCATGCTATATCTTCCTTAATGGGTTAATCCATTTCACGGGAATCAGTTGTTGAGTACGGCAATTTAATCACGGTGGTGAGGTCCTCCCTACAATGGATGGATTGGTGGTGGTTACCACCGAATGGGAAACATGGTGACCGGGCAGACACACAAGTGGACCAACTCTTTTCATCTTTCTAGTTGCCATAACTCAACGTGCGCTTTTTCCCACTATGCATTCAGCCCACACAATTTAATATCGACATTACGGATGATGCCATTTATGCCATTCCTAAATACCTAGTGCACGGAAATTAATAATTTGTAACGTCCCACTCATGTTGATATCATGAAAATAGATTCGAAGAAATTTTTGGAGGAGGTCATATTTTGTAGTTTTAGATTCTAGAATTCTTCAATTCGTACGTATATAATACGCCAAAGAAGCCATAACAACACCTTTACCTCCAAAAAAATGTTCTTTATATGGCAAAGCCGATTAGATTTCCTTTGGTACTTTTGTTGTTGGCTTATCGTTTTAAAACATACTCAAGCTTAAGCGCGTGAATCGATCTCATGAGCATGGATTTGAGACAAGCGTAACAATTTTAGAGATTTATTACACACTTTGCAACCATGGAAAGGTACCTTAAAAAACATATAGAGGGGAAACACAAAGACCCCAAAACTTATCTTGATAGTTGTTTGATGTAGGTTTGATAGAGGGGAAACACAAAGACCCCAAAGCTTATCTTGATAGTTGTTTGATGTAGGTTTGATTGAAGTCTCTTGACCATTCTTTTGGATTTGACACTATTAAATTTTTTGATACTGTATGGTCTTCTCAAGGAGGTGTTTGAGCATCCAACCTAGATGGGGGTAGAAAACATCTTCCACCAAAGCATAAAAACTTCCTCTTTAACTAGATTGCTTGATTTCTTATCCTGTTACATATATATTGAATTAACATATGTATATTCATGGTTCCTCAATAAACCATTAAGGAATCCTAACTTTCTTTAACGACAACAAATAAATATGACATTAACATGTTCTATGCTTCAAATTTTAACTTCACCTTTATGGAGAACGTTTTTTTTTTAAACCCGTAATGGAAATGCTACATAGGTGGATTGGTCCATAAACATTAGTGTTTGAAATTTTTCCTTGCTACCATTGGTAACAAACATCCTTAGCCTACCCTGGAATTTAGCTCCTAAGCTTCCATTACATAAATGTTTATTTTGTTCTATATTAAATCGTTAAGAAACAATACTACTTAGTGTATCTTTAGCCCGCCGTTATATCAACATTAGTAATTCTATAATAGGCTCCACAGTCATGATCAATTGAATTATAGAGTGGTTCTGGTATAGTCTTTTAACCTTATTGTGAAAGCCTATGTGTCAGATTTTTAGTAAACATGATTTAGTAGATGAAAACGGAACTAACCATAACATGCAACCTATACTAATTTCCTTACCTACATAAATGATCTTAATTAAACTCTACTATCATGATCATCCATCATTATTATAGGTCTTGTTTCTGTCATGAATAATGAATTGCTTAATTAAATACAAATCTTAGATCAGGCATTAT
>APFE031706422.1:4063-50183 GCA_000404065.3 Pinus taeda
TAAGTAAGTCATTCATCTATGACCATTTCCATGAGAGGTAGTCGTAACTGACTAATTTCTCATGATTTTTGAATAGTCCACTTAGCACTCATTGCATCGGGTGATGCTCATAGGGGTGAATAAGTCGGATTGAAACTAGTGAAATAAATCACATAACATCAATCATCACTTCTGGGGCTTGCACCTGGTAACCAAGACTTCCTGGGAGGTCACTAATCCTAGATCTCCTCTGGCTCAAGAGCACTTAACTAAGGAGTTTTCCCACAATCAAGCCCACTTAGCTTGCTACCCCTTTTGCAAAACCTTAGCAAGTATTGTGCCTCATGAACCATTCAAAAAGAGTTCCCTTCACTCTTTTGAATTAAGTATTGGGGGGTTTTCGCAGTGCATTATATCAAATATCCTTTTTTTGGGAATCAACTGTGTTAAGTAAGTCATTCATCTATGACCATTTCCATGAGAGGTAGTCATAACTGACTAATTTCTCATGATTTTTGAATATTCCACTTAGCACTCATTGCATCGAGTGATGCTCACAAGGGTGAAGAAGTGGGATTGAAACTAGTGAAATAAATCACATAGCGTTAATCATCACTTCCAGGGCTTGCACCCGGTAACCAGGACTTCCCGGGATGTCGCCCATCCCAGATTGCGTTTGGATCAAGAGTGCTTAACTGTGGAGTTTTCCCCACAATCAAGCCCACTTAGCTTGCTACCCCATTTGCAAAATCTTAGCAAGTATTGTGCCTCATGAACCATTCAACAAGAGTTCCCTTCAATCTTTTGAATTAAGTATTGGGGGATTTTTGTAGTGCATTATATTAGGTATCCTCTTTTTGGGAATTAGTTGCATTAAGTAAGTCATTGATTTGTGACCATTTCCATGAGATGTAGTTGTAACTGACTAATTTCTCATGATTTTTGAATAGTCCACTTAGCACTCATTGCATTGGGTGATGCTCACAAGGGAAATCTGGGATGGGTATCCTCTCAGGAAGTCCTGGTTACCGGGTTCAAGCCCCGGAAGTGATGATTGACGCTATGTGATCTATTTCACTAGCTTCAATCCCACTTCTTCACCCCAGTAAGCATCACCTGATGCAATGAGTGGTAAGTGGAATATTCAAAAATCATGAGAAATTAGTCAATTACGACTACCTCTCATGGAAATGGTCATAGATGAATGACTTACTTAATGCAGTTGATTCCCAAAAAAAAGATATCTAATATAATGCGTTGCAACAACCCCCAAATACTAAATTAAAATTATAAAATACTTATTTAAAAAAAGCACGTGTATTATCTTAATTATAATAATTATTTTACAACTAATAACAATACTTAAATTAAATATTTTGAAATTATTAATAAAATATTGATGAAATATATTACACAATTACAAACCATAATAAATAATATTGGTAAATTATTACTCTTTCTAGGCTTATATCCTCTGACATGCAAATTAAAGTGCAATGATAAAGACCTTTGTATTAGTAGTGTGTATAACTGATTAAATCAATGCTTTTCTTTCTCCGTCTCTTCTTTCAAAAAGAAAGATATTATAAATAATGTTTTTATATTTAAAAATTATAAAAATATAAAATTCAATCTATTATATGTAATTTTGTTTTTATTAATTAAATTATAAACCATTCTTTTTAAAAAGAAAATTAATATATATATTCTATATATAATATATATATATATATATATATATATATATATATATATATATATATCCATTTTACTATATAAACTAAATAATGATTATGCAATTATATGCCAATTTAATTAATAAGCACATAAAAACTTAACATTTAAAATATAACAAGATTCTTAATCATATATATTCACCCCCACTTTATCATGGATATTATTAACTTCTAAATAGTCTTTATTACAATACCATGAGCCAATACCATGACTTAGCAATACCACATGCCCAAAAACCATAACTCATTTCACAATCAAAATATTTTATTTTATAACATTTTTCAATTAAATCTAAAAACAAAAAGGCTATAACTAGCGTTTGCACGAGATGTTGCAAAGGAAATGCCATAAGGCATAAATTGAAGAATGCAAATATTATTTTTAAATAAATGAGAAATTTATATTTAAAAATATTAATTAAAATAACATTTTAAAGCTTAATCCAATTTAAGCCATGAGAGAAAAAGATAAAACATGGACAATTGACAGTACTAGGTAGGTCAGGGGTGGAAATTTAAGTTTAAATGCATAGCAATGTAAATATTATTATCTCATCTCATTTTATTTTGCAGCATATGTTCGTTTGTAAATTCCATGAATTCCATTGGATATGTTCGTTTGTAAATTCCATGAATTGCATTCCATCAGTTGTATGAAACAATATTTAATTGTGCATATTATCATTTTTTGTTTTATGTACATTGTTATTATGAACTTTTCATTCTCTCAGAGTTTGAAATGGAATTCATTCGTTCTAGTTGCACACTTCCAAAAAAATTGATAATTTGAGTAATTTGATTAGACTTACACAAAGGGGTCTTCTCTAGTTCTGTAAGATCTTCTCTAGGATGTTATTCCAGTATGGAGTTTACTTTATATCACCATTAATACATTATTAAAAACTATCACTAATTATTTTAATGAAAATATAGAGAAACAATTAATTTCCCCTTCCTACACCTAAAAAATTATAGAAAGTAATGCATGCATCCCAAAAATTTATGAAAACAAGCATTTCGATTAAAAATGAATGCAATGTAACTAAAAAGACACTATTTGTCTCATCTCATTTTATTTTGCAGCATATGTTCGATTGTAAATTCCATGAATTCCATCGCATATGTTCATTTGTAAATTCCATGAATTCCATTCCATCAGTTGTCTAAACCAATATTTAACTGTGCATATTATCATTTTTTGTTTTATGTACTTTGTTATTATGAACTTCTCCTTCTGTCAGAGTTTGAAATGGAATTCATTCGTTCTAATTGTATGCTTCCAAAAAAATTGATAATTTGAGTAATTTTATTAGACTTACACAAAGGGGTCTTCTCTAGTTCTGTAGGATCTTATCTAGGATGTTATTCCAGTATGGCGTTTACTTTATATCACCATTAATAAATTATTAAAAACTATCATTAATTATTTTAATGAAAATATGGAGAAACAATAAATTTCCCCTTCCTGCACCTAAAAAATTATAGAAAGTAATGCATGCATCCCAAAAGTTTATGAAAACAAGCATTTCGATTAAAAATGAATGTAATGTAACTAAAAAACCTTATTTGTCTTTGAACTCATTAGCCTGAGTCTGCTAGTGTTTGCATGCCCCAAGTGTTTGTAGGTCCCAGTTAATGACAGTTGAAACTTTTGACAAGAGTTCATCAAACTTGCAATGGAAATAGTCAGCTTGCAATAAAATAATCCAGTTCTAAAATGCAGGGACTAATAATGATTACGCATGCTTTTGTTTCATCTTTGCCCTTTCTTTATGCCTATGTCACACCCCTATATACAAGGAATAATACAATATACCTGATATAAAAAAAATTATGGTAATTAAATATAAAAGTTCACCCTCCAATTATTCACAACAATATGCATACATTTGGTTTATTTACTCTGTTACGATTAACCATTGTAATTATGCAACAAAACCTTAGCTGTTAACTTGAACGCCTGGTTGTGAATCAAATAATACACGAGACTCGAGTTTCATTCATTAATAATCTGTAAATGGTTTGATCTTTGTATAGTGGAGGACAGGTCCTTATCCTCTTTGATTTATTGCCCCACCCCTCTAGCTTGGATTTTAGGTCTTATCTCGAGATTGGCACGACTGGGTTACCGTTGTCATACACTTCTCCGGACCAGCAGTGTTAATGCATGTAGTGGTGTTGCCAGTGAAACTCGAGATCCTTCATATCATCTACAGTGGAGGTTGTCAGTCACTAATCCGACAACTATGGGATATTCTAAGTGTTTTACCCTCTACCGGGTCTAGCTACGAAGCTCATTCTGCCCATTCCTCCTTGTGTCGGCTCTGCTTCCAGTCCATGTCGGAGCTGCTTATGTTGCAAGCATGTCTCCTGTTACGGTTGGATCGTTCTGTGAGCTGCTTGAGGGTTCCGCGCTCAAGTTAGGGAGTTCTTGGGAAATTACCCAAGTGATGTTACCCCATTTTCTAAATAACGTTGCTGTTAATATCAGCTCAGAAATTGATTTCAGTTTTCTTTTGTGTGCTAATACTTGGAATTATGCTCCACAAGTTTGGCAAAGGCTCTTAACTGTGTTGAGGGAAAAGCCTCCCAAAGATTTCTACCTTATCCTTATGGGGCTTGCGCTTTTGGGGTTTTATCCGAGTAAGCTTGTAAGTCTCCCCTCCTGTCCTAAGTTCGATGACATCTCCTTCTTGCCTGAGGTGTAATTTCAACATTTTGGCATACTGGGTTCTCCTACCAAGGTTTGACTCTTGTTGAAGTTTCACTAGGAATGAAGCTTGTATTTGTTTAAGCAAGACTTGTTCTAACTTGGAAGGAACCTCTATGATTAATTTTTCAGTATTTCCATTAATACAAGATAGGAAATGAAAATTCCAAGAGCATCTTAGCAAAATCCACTGTAACTCTATCATATAAATATATTACAGTCCAGTATGGAGTTTACTTTATATCACCATTAATAAATTATTAAAAACTATCATTAATTATTTTAATGAAAATATAGAGAAACAATTAATTTCCCCTTGCTGCACCTAAAAAATTATAGAAAGTAATGCATGCATCCCAAAAATTTATGAAAACAAGCATTAATTAAAAATGAATGCAATGTAACTAAAAAACCCTATTTGTGTTTGAACTCGTTGGCTTGAGTCTGCTAGTGTTTGTATGTCCCAGTTAATGACAGTTGAAACTTTTGACAAGAGTTCATCAAACTTGTAATGGAAACAGTCATCTTGTAATAAAATAATCCAGTTCTAAAATGCAGGGACTAATAATGATTATGCCTACTTCTATTTCAACTTTTCCCTTTCTTTATGCCTGAGATATGCCTAATTATAATAATATCTTGTTTAGATAAATTTTTATATATAATTTTATTTTCTCCATGTTATTCTGAATATCGAGTATTTTATGAGGTATTTGAATGGTTTAGTGAATTTTTTTTTCTAGTTATATCTAGAAACTTATATTGTAACTAAAATAGTACTTTGCTGAGGAATTTGAATAGTTTAGTAAACAATTTGTTTTTCCAATTGCATCTAAAAATGTAGTTGAACTAAAATAATTAAATCTAGTGTTGTGACTCATAAAATAGTTATATTTGATGTCGAGCAGAGTTTCCACTCACAGGTTATTATCATTAGAAGAGCTTGTTATAGTGTAATGGAAATAGTAAGTGAGCATAAAACGAATATTGAAGATCTGGAGAAGGCAGTAGCTTTTGATGAAGTGACTATGAATGATCAACTTGTTGATGAGAGCAAGACTGGTAAATTGAGGAACACAGTGAAGGATTTTCTGTTCCCTGATCTATTTTGACGATATAGGATTCAATCAAGGATGCATAAATATATTAATGGTCTTCAGTATGCATTCCCCATCCTCGAATGGTTGCCCACATATTCTTTTGGTCTCTTCAAATCCGATATTATCTATCACATTACCATTACCAGCCTTGCCATTCCATAGGTATAAGCTACCCAAAGCTTTGGCTTCTGTGCTTCGGTACAAGAGATGCATATGTCCTGAAGGCATTATAGTATATTCACATTCTCTCAGACCATGTTAGATGTTTCTTAATATTTTTTATTCATCTGATTTCGGCTTCAAATGAAAATGGTAAACAACTCATAATACATACTAAATCAATGGGACGATACTGCACATAATTTATAGAAATAATCTGTAAATCTCATTCAAACTCTAGCTTTTTACCACATGTTAAAAACTCTTCCTCTACAACTAACTAGAGCTCTGGCTTGAAACACATTGGAAGAAACAGAAACACTGATGTCCGAAATGTACAACTAGAAAGTTGCGTCGTTGTACTCGTCGGGTGTCATAACTCCAATTCTCCAGTTTTCCTCCTGCGCTCTGTGGACACTGTGATGCCAAAAGTAATGAGATAGCACACTATAATCGGTTATGATGATTAGTGCAAAAATTGTTTCCCAAACGAATTTGTAACCATTTTGTAACCATCCTGATCGAACAGTTGAAACTTTTGTAATCGTCTAACATAGGATCCTATGGCGTATGAGGATGATAGGTGGGCAAAGAAGCGAGCTCATTTTAGATCCTGTGGCGTACGAGGATGACAGGTGTGTAGAGAGGGGAGTTCATTTCAGAGGGAACACCATACGGCTTAATTACTTTTGAGATCTATTAAAGCCTTTATTCTCACTATTATGAAAAATATTATATAAATATTTCATAGAGATTATATCAAAGTTTTAATAAAATTAAACATAAGAATACTTTTATATATAAAGATGTGAAATTTAAATAATACAAAATAATATTATTAAGAAATAATAAGTAGATCTATTTAATTAGTCAATTAAGTTTATGAGAGGAATCAAATATCTAGAGGTATAACATTTCTTTCAAATTTTTTATTAAAAAATTACATTTAAAAAAATTTGATCTCTCGAAACTTGATAATCCAAATTAAATAAAAATATATTGATATTTATATTACTAAAACATTATAATTAAAATAGAATTCAAGTTTTATACAATACTATTTTTTTTATCATATTATAAAATATGATATTAATTTTAATTTTTTAAAATATTTTTTAAAATTCATGTTTTATAAGAGGCTATTTTTGTTGTATGTTATAAAATAGATATTAATTTAATTTTTAAAATATTAACTTTTCATTTAATTTGTAAGATAATAGAATTGAATTCCAAACTCTAAAATCACACTTCAATTTTTCAAATTTATATATATTTTTTATTTTTATTATAATTTTTTTTTTAATATTTTTAATATTCCTTATATTTCATTAATGATGAATATTAAACATTCTTCATTTCATCTCATGAGATAGTAGAATTGGTTTTCAAATACTTAAACCACATTTAGACACATTTTTATAAAGTGTGATTGAAACCACCTTAACTTAATTTTACCATTTTTATAGATGTCAAATGTCAACTTCGTGTTAAATAAAATCCTCAAAAAGGAAAAAACAAAAATTGAAATTCCCACCAAAAAGACCAAGCTTCTCATGCCATGATTTGGCTCAATGCTCCAAACATCATGCCACGATTTTACTGAGTGCCCCAAACATTCTTATGGGATTCCTATTTGATATTCTTACTTACAAAGGATTAGTAATAATGGGATATTCAAAAGTAAGACCATCAACATGTTCATATTGGATTCAAATGGAATCTTAGAAAGTATTTAAACATGTATTTAGCTACTAAGGCACATTTCTAACTCACGTGACTAAAAGGTGGTTGTATATTTTTTTAGGTTATGTGTTTGAGAGGTATTTTACAGAGGGTTTTGGTAGTTTAAATATTTGTTTATAAACCTTTATAAGTGAGGGTAAAATTAATAAAAATAATAAAATTTAGTTGGTTATATTGTTATTGTTTTATTAATAAAAATTATTAATATTTAGAAAATAAAATCATAATAATACATATCACATTAAAATATATAATATATAAATGGTGTGTTATAAGTTAAGATATATTTTATTATATAAATTAAAATAATAATTTGTAACTATATTTAAATTTAATTAATAAGTACATAAAAACTTAATACTTTACAATAATAACAAGATTCTTAAACATTATATTTAATCCCATTTACAATGGATATTATTAACTTGTAATAAGTTTTATTACAATGCCATGGTTGATCAATATGGCATGCCCAAAAACTATATCTCAAAGTTCCATAAAGATCAAATCAAGGTTTTAATAAAATAAAAAATGAGAATACTTTTATACATAAGGATGTGAAATTTATATAATATAAATAATATTACTAAGAACCAACATAGATCCATCTTAACTAAGGATCTCCAAAGCGATGAGAGGAATCAAATCTCTTGAAATGCAAACTTTTCCTCGAGTTTTGCACTTAGAAAGAAGTTTGTATCTTGAGAGATTTGATCCATTGGCGCTTGGTAGATCCGAAGTTAAGATGGATCTGTGCTGGTTTATATTTATTAATGATTTAGTTTCATACTATTTAGTATTACTTTCTAAATTTTTTATAGTGCCTATTATATTGTTTGGTAAGGATTGATATTATTAAAGTTTTAAAGTGTGTACTTTATTTCCTTGTAAGATTATGTGGGATGATATGTCAAATTTTTGGCTATGTGGCATCCTAGATCCCCTTAGGTGGATGATTATGGTCAATCATTTTAGGTCCCATCTTCATTCTTTCTGGGTTTATGGTACTTATGTACCGGCTATCCCTTGGTGGGTGGTAAACTCCCTACCTCCTAGGCATTTAATGTCCTGGGTAAGCCTTGGAGGTCTGGAGGTGGATCTATTAAGCATGTGATTCATCTAAGAATACTTGCAAAGACAAAGTAACAAAACACCATCAAAGAATCTTGATCTATTATGTCATAAGCATTGCAGAATCAGAAATACAATGAACATACAATGGCATTCACAAACAACATCATTCACAAATACACGATTGTATTGAGGAAAACTCAAAGAACTTTATTGAATATGAAGGGAGAATTACAACCCAGTTGTCTAATCCAGCATCATCCTCCCATCATCAAAGCCCTCTTCACCTCATGAAAAGCAAGATCACCCAACAATACAAAGCTCTTTCTCAAAGACAAACTATCAGCACTTCCTTGCGAATTACAAAATTCCAGCCTCCAGATCTCTCAAATGAGGGGTCCATTTATAGATGTGTGCAAGGGTGTGAGTCATCTCTAGGTTTTTGATTAGTGTCATTCCACTTGGATATTTCTTGGATCTCTTACTCATCCCTAGGCGAATTCAGAGAGGCAAGTGCCATAGAGGAAGTTTCTAGAAGATTCCATGAGCATCCACTTAGCAAACTACCTTGGACATTTGTCCATCCTCGCTCATCGCACCCTACAGAAGGCTTCATCAGTATGCATCACACCTGGCTAGTGTAGCAGTCAGTATTCATCGCAGCCTGATAGTGGAGCAATCCGTATGGTCTTGTTTTGGCCAATTCTGAGTGTTTTTTTAGGTGGAACTTCTAGGGAATGATGTGATCAGTTGACCATGATCCTTTAGGGTATGAAACAACACTTTTAGGGGTTAAAGAGCCCTAGTTTATTGACATATAAGATTGGGGTTGAAGTGCCCAAATATGTCTATAATATTTTCCCCCTAAAGCATGAAGTCGTAAATCTTTGATGTTGGGTGAAATGCTTTATCATGAGGATCCAAGGTATTCGAACTGGAAGGTGACCTGTATAAGATACAATACAATACATCATCATCATATTATTTTCATGATGTAGCTGAGGTGGGCATTCCCATGGTCAGCTTTATAAATTCATTTTCATGTACATAGAGCAGATAACCATCTGCATTTACAGACAAGTGATTCTTTATATGTAGAGTCATCATCCTTAGCTTGGATGACCATCTGTGCAGCATCGGTGTACATTTGATGTCTTTATAATCCTGAATATATCGTAGCCTAAATGGATGAAACTAGATCCGGGGTTTTCAATCTCGTTCAATCTTCGCTGAAAGTACAAGTTGATCCATGTGAAGAGATGTTCTGAAGTCAAACATGGAAAGACATCGCCTGATTACCAGCCAATAATGTGAGCTGTTAACAGACGTGAGAGGAATCACTGATAATGATGATGACCCTCAAGGTACTACAGTACAAGTCACGTGGTGTGAATATATGATCCGATGTCGAACACCACGCAAAATCTTTCCATCGAAGGCCAGTGATGTCAACCTGTCGCCGGAAGTGAGAAACTTGCTATTGAGGCATGCAAGCTTCAAAGTACTGAAAGGGTTGTTTCTAAGTCAACTTCTTGGATAATGAGCTGATGTCGATAAGAAGTGACCCGTCGTAGGAGGGCCTTAATGTATCCCACATCTATGACACGAAATGAAGCAAATGATTTTCTGGAGGTGAAAATGATCTGACGACACAAGGTTCAAGAATGGTGGTCATGAAAAATGGAGGGTGAAGGTATTGCAGTGGATGAGGCATTAATTGGATGGTGGTTTCTCAAATGAATGACTTCTCTTGAACACATCGACGACTCTAAGATGGATTGGTAGTGTTAACCCAAAATGATGGATGGTATGGAGGACCAATGGTGAAATGACTGGTGAACAGAATAACCCAACCCGACTCAATCATGGTGATGGAGTGAAAGTGTCATGTTCAAGAGAGACCTGCTACCATAAAATTCTTCAAGTTTTCTTCCCTTTTTCCTCGGTCAAACGTTCGCTACATTTTAGTGAATCTAGCAACAGTAAAACTCGTTCTTACCTGGGTGGACAAGTTCGTCACTATTGTTTTAACGAGTTTAACGACAAAGAAAACTCGGTCCTTTTCATGTTTAGAGAGTTTGAAAAGGGATGAAAAGGAAACTCCAACAGTTCTTTTTCGTAGCATAATCCCTTAAGTTCGAAAAAGTATAAAATAATACAAAAGAGATGACTTTTCAATCACTTTAGTGAACCAAAAAAGACAAGCGCTCGAAATTTTCATGAGATAATCCCTCAGGTCTAAAAAATATTAAAATATATAGGAGGGATGGTATTTCGATTACTTTAACGAGCTGGAAAATCCAATAGCTCGACAATCTTTTCATATTTAACAAGTCTAAAAAGAGTTTAAAGGAGACTCATTTTTTGAGGAACGAGTGGTGTTTAGGGTAGCAATTGGTTCTGGGTAAGCTTGGAACTTCTCAAAACATGGTGATGTGAAGAGGTTGGCTAACAGGACCACTCATCACAGCTGTTCCTCAAAAGGGTAAACAATCAAGTGGAAGCGTTTGATCGGCTAAAAGGATGGAGGTGATGGTAGAACACAACGAGGGCTCAAAAGGCTAATAGCATGGCAATCACAAAGGTTATTTACCAAAGAAGAGTTTATTTTTTAATGAGCTTGAACCTTGTGGTAACATGTGCTCAGTGGTAGGTTTATTTTTTAACGAGCTTAAACCATGTGACAACATGCTCAGTTTTTAGTTTTTCTTTTCATGTAAGTTAGAAATGACAAAACTAGAAAAGACAAAGCTAGAAAAAACTAAAAATCTAAAGAACTATTGAGGTTAGGTAGGATAGTTTCATTGACGTTTAGAAAAAACACTTCTTTTGCTTTTTCCGCAGAGTAGACAAAGGTGAATGGTGTGTTAGACCAATCACCTAACTTAAGAAGTTAAAAAAATAAAAAACTAAAAATCTAAAAAGCTGAAAAGCTAAAAGGCTATAAAATGAAATTGAAAAAGGTTTGCATGCCCCCAGCATGATGAAGAAAGAGAGTCTCTTAGTAACCATATGGAAATCACTGTGGTTAAGCAAGATGGTTTTTTGTCAGCGATTAGACAAAACACTCCCTTAGAAAACACAGTAACAAAACATTTCCAATCTTTTTAGCTGAGTTGATCTCAAAATAGACAAGGGTGCATGCCCCCTAAGCTTCATTACATTCACCAGACTACTCCCGACAATCAGATGGATGGAATGAAGGTTGAAGAGACATTCTCAATGCAAAAGGACCATTTAGGGATGATGATTGACTTGGAGCTACGCTTGAACCAGGAAATGAAAGCTGGTCAACAGTGACAATCTTGCCTTCATGCGGGAAACACATCACTCGGAAGAGTGTTGAAACAATAGCTTCCATGTTATAAACATTGTCACGTCCAAGGAGTAGATTGTAATACAATAGTCCTTGGACTACCATCACGTTCAAATGAACAGTTGTCCTTCTCAAAGTTATGGGTAACTTAAGAAGGATCCTTAATGGTTGACTGGTTCCTTTGTTGAAACCTGAAAAATTGTGTATTATAGGCATAAGCGATGGTGGACCAAGCGCTTTCCAAGAAGTTGAGGAAAGGATACTCATTGATGCCCCTTCATCTATGATAGTGCAGACACGATCATTTTGTAAACTTGTACTATGATTTGAAATGGTACATTAGAAGGAAGGCGAGATCTCACTAGTCGATTCCAATCAAAGGAAGTGACTAGACTGCTTGGAGGGGGTACTGAATAAACGATTGAAATAACCCCTTGAGTAGTGAGAACTGGGGGATTTTCTACCTTTTGTGAAGGAATGGGTGGATTACCCCCAAGTTAATTGGACTCTGAAGTGATAAAAATAATTTGAACGGTATTGTTCTCACTCTCTTGAGGATGTCTATGATCTTCTAAAGGTGGACGTTCTGAAGGTAAAACTGGGTCGACTGCCATCTCGACCCGTTGACTTTGGTCTGGTATGGACTCAGAAGATTCACTTTCAAGGATAGGTGTTTCGACCAACGGTTGAGTTATGTTAGTTGGATTTTCAACTAGTGAAGGATTTGGGGAGAGCTTCCTATATCCAGGTGGAAGTTGCTGCAGTGAAGTAGGATGGTTATGCAAGACTCCTTTGGCTTCATCCAAAAAAGGAAAATGGGGAAGGGTATGGTAACCTTCACCTAACTTACATGGAATTTGGACTTTTCTTTTCTGCCCATTATTACTAGTTGATGGTGTGTTGTCAACCTTATCACCAAAGTTTGGTGACATCGCTTGTTGCAAACAGCGAGACCATTCTCTCAAGATTCGAGGAATGCATGGAAATTCTCGGTGAAGATGGTCTCCTCTATAAATTATGCATGGATCTTTGGGTTTGAAAAGCTTAGTGTGCGGATTTTCACCATATGTTGCATGGTTGCCCCCTTGCTTAACTGAATTTTTCTTCTTCTCCTTCCCTTTCTTCTTCTTCTCAGTCGCCTAGTTACTAGCATCACTATTTTCACCAAGCGAAGAGGAAGAAGGAGAGGGAGAAACAAACAAAGAAGAAGGAAAAGGGTCAACTTCATTATTAACTGGTTGTTGATTCGATTGCTGAGGAATCGCGGTTTTTTGAACGACAAAGGTTGAGAATATCCATATTGGCAGGCCAATTGTGATTCCCGGAAAGGACAATGTAGCCATATACGGAGCACCAATATTTCCCCAAGAGGAAAATGGACTAGGATTCCCTTCAAAAGGGATTCCTTGATTGGTGGTTCCCAGATTTGTCTCCATATATCTCAACCTAAGATCAACAAAGGAATATGATGTTATTCCGAATTTAATAAATTTTAATGACCCTTTGACAAAACTTTGCTTTTTCAATTTTTAAGAGTCGAGAAAAAGCTAAAGATGACTCTAGTCCCCTTCTTAATGAGCCTGAAGTGACAAGTGCTCAAATGGACCTTTTCTTTTAAGGAGTCGAAAAGGAATGAAAGTGATTACTCTAGAAATCTAGATAGAGGGATTACCAAACCAATCACAAAATTGTAATATACACCTTGGTGATAAATTAAACAGAAATTGGCAAGGACTTATCTATAGCAGTCAATCTTCTCGAATGCTATGTTCAATGCATTGCAATCGATAAGGCGGCAGGCACAGCTTCCTATGGATAAAGGATGTAAGCCTATTGTGGTCTCCTAATATATACTCGATGGTATGGGGATCACAAGTCTATGCTAACAATTGTCATATCAAAGAGGAGGAATCACCCAACCTTCAATGAAAACGATAGTTACTAGATTTTACGACGTCGGAACATGTCTCTAGCCTAGACCTCTAGATGTGTTGCGTTAGGTTCCAAAGCATTGTTAAGTTCATTGAGATTTATTTTAGAGTTGATCTTTTTTAAAAGTTTGTCTTTCAAAGGTTCACCGTGTGATGTTGATTTGGAATTCCTAAAAATGCAATCTACAATGAGAAGCAATTGTTGTTTGTTTTGATCAATGAAAATCCTAGCTACTAGGGAAAGAAAATTACGATTTTTCAAACAAAGAGCAAAGAGCACACTTTAAATGCACTTTCCTAAATCATTTTTCGCACACTGGCTAAAAGCAAATGAAAAATGCATGTATTTGCTTTTCTTTCCCTTAATGTGAGAAATTCCAAAAAAGAGAACTAAGTATAGATCTGAAATATTTCATTCAAAACGACATTTTGACAATCTCTTTTTCAAAATAGAAAGAAAGATTAAATGACACTTTTCCAATTTCGAATAGAAAATGTTTTCAACACTCCAAATATCAACAAATCAAACCAAATACATGACAAAATGTTCGATCGAATATTCAGAGAAGGGAGATTCAATGACACTTCTCTTTTTGACACAAAACGACAGTTACGACACTTTTGTACCAAAATGATAGATTGATTTAAGCAACTTTTCAACAAAGGATTGTAAATGCTGGAAAAATACATAAAAACATTTACTAATCCTAATCAATGGAGGTTGAGCTATGTAATGGAAGTAGGCTTCAATAATGAGGTATTGTTCATAAGCAACAAATCAACTAAACAGAGCTAAAAACAAGGACAAAAAACCCAAATTCCAAGGAGGGAAATAGGCTTAGTCAGTCATCACACCTGGGCTTTACAAAAGTAGGGATGAATCACACTTTTTAGGCTAGTGAGGTGCGATGCATACTGGTTGACAGTGACAGACAATGTGATGGGCCAGGGAGTGCAACTGAGGTGGGTTTTGGCTCAAATTTGCAGTTGATTTCAGTGATTTAAGCTGAGCTATGATGGGTAGTAAAGAGTAAAGTATAGAGGAATGATCGTGGGGGGTTACTGAGCTACCACAATGGCATCTAGAATGCTTGTAAGTTAGATGTTTAGTTCATAAACTAAACCGAAGATTGACTGAAGCATCATTCATCTACTATGCACTTGCAGAGAAAGAGAAGTTCGAAGGCTATCTGACTAACTTCAGGCTCCGTCTATAGCTTATAAAGCAAAAAATAATAACAACAATCATCTATTCTTTCCCCATTGGAGTCACCATTTTGTTTCCGGGAAAACTAGTGTCTTTTCGATCTGCTACCCCTCTAGGATTGGCAGTTATCCTAGAAACAAACAATCAAAGCAATTTTTGATTTCCTCTATGCATGATAGATAAGGGAGAGGCAAAGGAACCAACCTAGATCTTCCGCTTGGCTCCTTGCTTAATCTCTCTCCCCCTTGACTGAGCTTGCAACTCTTCTCCTACATATCCCGCTTGGAGAATACCTGCAGAGACAAAGTAACAAAACATCATCAAAGCATCTTCATCTATTATATCATAAGCATTGTAGAATCAGAAATACAATGAACATACAATGGCATTCACAAATAACAACATTCATAAATACATGATTGTATCGAGGAAAACTAAAAGAACTTTATTAATATGAAGGGAGAATTACAACCCAACTGTCTGTTCCAGCATCATCCTCCTAGCATCAAAGCCCTCTTCACCTCATGAAAAGCAAGATCACCCAACAATACAAAGCTCTTTCTCAAAGACAAACTATAAGCATTTCCTTGCAAATTACAAAATTCTAGCCTCCAGATCTCTCAGATGAGGGATCCATTTATAGATGTGTCAAAGGGTGTGAGTCATCTCTGGGTTTTTTATTAGTGTCATTCCACTTGTTGTTCTTGGTTCCACTTGGAGATTTCTTGGATCTCTTAGTCATCCTTGGGCGAATTTAGAGAGGCAAGTGTCATAGAGGAAGTTTCTTGAAGCTTCCATGAGCATCCACTTAGCAAACTACCTTGGACATTTGTCCATCCTCACTCATTGCACCCTACAGAATGCTTCATCAATATGCATCGCACCTAGCTAGTGTAGCAATTAGTATGCGTCGCACCCTGATAGTGGAGCAATTAGTATGGTCTTGTTTTGGCCAGTTCTGAGTGGTTTTTCAAGTGGAACTTCTGGGGAATGATGTGATCAGTTGACCATGATATTTTGGGGTATGAAACAACACTTTTAGGGGTTAAATAGCCCTAGTTATTAACATATAAGATTGGGGTTGAAGTGCCCAAATATTTCTATAACACCTGCAGCTGAGTTCGCAGGGCAGAAGAGTCAGTAATCTGAACATGGAAGATCAATAAAGACTTATTTTCAAGAATTACTCTGTATTTATGAGAACCTCTTTATCTTATATTTTGTTGTTTAATGATATAGTTTTATGAAATAATGAATGAATGTTACGTGAAATCACTGAACCTATCTTCATGATGCATGCTATGAGTAGTTATCTACTTTTGTGAAGTTAAAAGCTATTCATGTTATGTTTTCTGATGAATTGATATATATGCATGAACTCGGATCTAGGATTGATTATTGATGCATGTAAGTAGATAATCTATTTGTTTAAGGTCCACAAAAACTAATCTTAGACATTTTGTGAAGGTCTAGAAGCCATATTACCCAAGTTACAGTGATAGGACCTAGGAAGATACGGATCTACACGAAGGCAAATCTGAAGTTGTTGCAGACTTGGAAACCGCTTATCACATATCCATGGATGTAGAAACTTGGTTCTAGCTCCCCCAATACTGCTTCGGGTGAGAATGCAACCTGCGCTACAGAGGTTGTTTCCAAAAGGGCCAGCAGTTGAGGGTTTTGTTGGTTGGCATGAACAACTCTGAACCTGGGTCAGGCCCCCTTAATCCAATAAATGGTTCTGTTGTCGGGACCAGGATCTGTCTAAGAGATGTGTGGTAAATGGTTTCCTATGAAGAAAGAACTTCATAAATGTATTGACTGGAAATCACACACATTCGCATCTGAGGAGAACAAGAGCCCTAAATTGTCCATGGAGCAGTGGTTTCAAAGGGTTTTGTATATAGATGAGACTGGCAGATTTTTATGTTTCTTCCTTGAATAACTACACCAGTGGTTGTCTAAATTAGTTGATAGTCAAGGGACGTGGAGACTTGAAGGTCCTATAGTGTGGACTCCTGAATTGGTGCGACATTTGGAGGTATCAAGAAGCAATATTGCGCGGGTTGTGGATCACTAGATTGATCGCATATTGGGAAGCTTTGTGATTTATTTCGCGATTGACAGGAACATCAACTATAATGGAGCTGAATGAAGACTCTTTAAAGGATCACGAGGTAATTATTTGAACTCATTGAAGACTTGGATTAAAATTTTGTTGTGTGAAAATAGGGTTATGTATCTACCTTGATTTTTGGGTCTATGCGAAATGGGGGATTATTTAGAAGCAACAGAGGATCTAGCCCAGACTATAGTCTGCTCATTGAACCCCCTTCAAGCAACGACAAAGGGGCGGTGCTGACTACGCCACAGAGTGCAGTTCAGTTGATAACACAGGGTATTCTGAGGATCCCTCATCCATCCACTCCGCCTCCACCACCACCTCACCTCATACACCTTCACCTACACCTCCACCTCATACACCTCCACCTCCACTTCTACCATGCAATATGGCGAACATGATGAAGATGCTCATTTTTAAAGGAACAGGGACTGAAGATCCAAAACAATTTTGGTTTGTTGTAGGAGTTGTTTGGAAAGTGCAGAAGATTATTGATGAAAATATTAAGAAATCACAATTGGTTACAGCCTTATAGGACCACACATTGACATGGTATATAAATTATTGCACTAATAAACCCAACGTGTCATTGGCAAATACCCAACTAACTTTAAACAAGGAGTTCAGTAGGCCTAAGTCAGAGGCGCAGTCAGTAATTGAATTTAAGGATATCTGAATGAAAGATAATGAGATGCCTTGGGACTTTGATCACAGGTTGAAGTGCCAAATCAGGCAGGATAATATGAAAATCTCAGATACTCAGCATCATGACTAGTTTATAGCATCACTTTTGCCACATTTAAGAATACCTTTGTCACAACAGAAGATAACAAAGCAAGAAGAAGCCTTGGAGATCACAATGAGGCTGCACGCATCACCTATTCAGGATACGAACCTTGGGGTGCAACATATTCATTCAACACTGGAGAGCGTGCACTTGGAGTTGTAGAGCTTGAAAAATAGAAGGGAGCCTCATTTGGAGGTGCGCACTGAGATCTGGTGTCTGAAATGTAAGAGCCATGCACATGATAAGGACCATTGCCCGGTCTTTAAGAATTATATTATAGGAGGAGGTCCTATGCGCCTACAACTAGAGAATAATGTTGGAACGAGCATGGGAGTAGCACTATGGTGCACTATTTATCAGGTTATAGGAAAACATGCAATGGATAACTACCATCTACTACAGAAGTTTGTACAGACCCCTCAATAGTTATTTTGCAACACCATTATAGAAGTTATGAGTAGATGATGGATAGAACCCCTACCTACAGAATGCAGGTAGAAATCTGGCCTTTGGATCAAGGCGCGGGTGTAGCGTGTGGGGGATTCCAAGGCCAAGGAAGAGGAAGAGGTGCTGGACCAGGGCGAGGGAGTGGCAAGGTAATTTTCTATAACTGTGGCAAAGCAGGGCACTTCACACATGATTTTCCAAATCCCACGCATCCCTCATGTTATAATTGTTGACAGTTTGATCATGTCATAGAGGAATGCCTAGTCCTAATGGGCAAAGATGCAAGAGAAGAAGGTGTATCCCCAACAGCCTATGCAGAACATTCAGATGATGAGGGCTAAGCCTTGCAAAGAGGATTATAACATAAATATTGCATTGAGAAGTGGTATAGAAATTGGTGTAGATAAGGGCAAGCAACTTCAGGAAGAGGGATGTGTGTGCAAGCCTGTTGAGATAGTGGATGATAGTAACCCATACCCCATGTTGCTAGGAATTGACTGGGCTATTGATATGAACGAAGTAATCAACTTGAAGAAGTTGAAGATGTCATTTGAGGAGAAGTCGCTCAGGGTCATAGTGCCATTAGACCCTGCAAAAGGAACGTGTTACACTGAACCTGTGTGTGACTATATAGAAAGTGATGATGATCTCGATTAGATATACAAGATAACAACACATGATGAGGATTGGATCAATCCTATAGCCGATGGACGAATTGCATGGGACAGGGATAACGCTTGTGTCTCAGATTCAGATGAATAACTAGAAAACTAGCAGAATAGGCTGCATGAAGTATCTATGCTTCGCTGCAACATGATGACCATGTCGCTAAGGTGTGTTTCAACTAAGGTAAGAAACCTTTCGCATTATGATGGGTTGACTGGTGTGGAATTTTTTTTGGATGAGTCTGAAAGAGAAGTACCCGAAGAGCATCAGTTCCAAGAACTAGAATTGGCATTGCGCACTACGCCTACCTGTTGGTGGGGTACGCACAAGGAGAGCTTTGCTGGATGGAGAGAATATTGTAGAATGATGAAGTTAAGGTTTGAGTATGCTAATACTAGAATGATAGAAAAATATAGTGGGAATGATGATCCACTTGATCATTAAGCACGATGGACTAAGGTCTAGGGAACATAACCACAACTGGAAAGGGTGCATACCTTTTGTCATACGCTACATACGATCCCAATGAACTGGTATTTGGAAACGGAGCTTCGCCATGGGACTGTTGAATGGGAAGTTCTAAGGGAAAGTTTTCTATTAACTTTCAGCTTTGAGGATGGATTTGATAGTATTGATGAAGTGCTACAAGAAATAAAAGAAGCTATATTCAGAATGTCAAAGGAGCCAGTAGAATGGACCCAACCATATTGGAGTACACAGCTGCACCATGTTCTGGAACATTATAATGTGACTGCTGAAAAAGAGGATGATCCGCCGAATATTACCATCCCTAAGACCGAAGGACAACGTGAATTTGAGGGATCAAAGGTAGCGAATCCAGATATATCAGAGCCTCTAAAAACTTGATAGGTAAACTTTGGGTTCAAAGAAGAACCCATATTCATGAAGATAGGTGATTATTGGGACAAAGATACAGTTGATAAATTCATTGAGCTACTGTGCGAGTATCATGATTTGTTCCCAACAAAGTTTTCGGATTTGAAAGGGATTGTAGGAGATTTAGGCATTATGAAGATCACATTGAAACCATATGTGAAGCCTATTAAGTAGTAGCCTTATCAATTGAATCCAAAGTATAAGGAGAAAGTGCGCCTAGAACTGGATAAAATGCTCAAAGTTGGCATTATTGAACCTGTAGAAGAATTTTATTCAGGTAGTCCAGTGGTGGTACAAGAAAAGAAACAGAAGATCGAAATTCTGCATATGTGTAGATCTGTGAAAGTTGAATGATGCCTATGTGCATGACCCATTTCCGACAATGTTTACTGACAAAGTATTAGAGAATGTTAGCGAACAAGAAGCGTATTCGTTCACTGATGGCTTTTCGGGTTATCATCAAATAAATATTGCGCTGGAGGATTGAAGCAAAACAACCTTTGCAACTAAATGGGGGTTCTTCCAATATACAGTTATGCCATTTGGATTGAAGAACATGCCTGCAATTGTTTCCCGGGTAGTGATCGTGGCGTTGAAGGAATTTATTCATAAATTTCTGGAAGTGTATTTTGATGATTGGAATGTGTTTGGGTTGGTGAAGTGCCATGTTACGATTCTACACCTCATGCTAGATACCTATCGAAGATATTAGATCATGGTAAACTTGAAGAACTGTACATTCTGTGTGCCTTTTGGGATTTTTCTCAGCCACATTGTATGTAAGCAGGGATTGATGGTGCACTGTACGAAGATTTATGTCATTGTGAATTTGGAACACCCTAGGAACCTGAAACAACTGCGCACGACATTAGGACACACTAGATACTACATAAATTTTATCAAGGTGTATTCCTAGATAACCATGTCGATGGAAAAGTTGTTAAAGAAGGATGTGATGTTTTTTTTGGATGAAGATTGTCAGAACAACTTGGATGTCTTGAGGGAGAAAATGGTGACAGTGCCTATCTTGGTGTTTCCCGACTGGAAAAAAGAGTTTCATGTGCATGTTAATGCTTCCTACGTTGCACTAGGAGTAGTATTAACATAGGCAGGAGAGGGAGAGATTTATCATTTGATAGCTTTCGCTAGAAGAAAGTTATCCAAAGCTGAGAAGAAATACTCCACTACATAGCATGAGGGGTTGGAAATGGTCTACGAGCTGCACAAATTTAGGCATTATTTGTTGGGTAGACACTCTAAGATGTATACTGATTACTCTTCACTAAAGTACCTAGTCAATAAGCCTGTGTTGGGGGGAAGATATGTCAATGCTTTCTATTGTTCCAGGAATATGACTTCGAGGTGATTGTGAAGCTTGGAAGGCTGAATGCAAGTGTGGACCATCTATCGAGGATTGAAATAGGAGAATAACCTAGTAATTTCGAGGAAGGACTGCTAGACACACAACTCTTTGCGGTGCGCATCACGGATGACCATTTTTCCGACATTATTCAGTTTTTAGTGACAAGAACAACTCTAGAAGGCTACTCAACTCAACAAAAGAAGGAGTTAGTAGTCTACGCTACAAAATTTTCAGTAATTACGGGTTATTTTTATAAGATGGTGTCGGATGAGATATTGCGAAGGCATGTTCTGGATTTTGAACATGCGAGTATCCTAGCTAAAGCCCATGGGGGAGTGGCAGGAGGTCACTATGCAAGGAAAGAGACTACGCAGATGATATTGTGGGTTGGGTTATTGTGGCCAACGTTACACAAGGATTCTAAGGCATATTTCAAGGTGTGCGATACTTGCCAAAAGATGGGGTAGCCTTCGCGAATTTACGAATTTCCCTTAAATCCCCAAGTTTCATTGCAAGTATTTGAGAAATGGGCCATTGATTTTATAGGTCCCATACAATCACTGGGAAAGAAGACGGGCGCATGGTATATTATTACTACAACATAGTATTTAACTAAATGGGAGGAAGTGCAATGAGTGAGGGATTGTACAACTTCTACTGCTGCGAAGTTTCTCTTCGAGTATGTCTTAACAAGGTTTGGATGCCTGAATATTTTGATGAGTGATAGGGGTACAATTTTTTTGAATGAAACGATCATTGTGATGTTGGAAGAATTTTAGGTATATCATCAGAAGAGCATGCCCTATCACCCACAAGCGAACGATACAGTGGAAGCTTTTAATAAGATCTTGGAGCAGGTATTGACAAAGGTATGCAACACAAAGAGGAATGACTAGGACATGCACATACCTACTATGTTATGGGCTTATAGGATGACCTCCAAGAGGTTAACAGGATAGATGCCATTCAGGTTGGTCTATGGAATTGAATCAGTCATGCCAATGGAGTATATTGTGCCTAGTTTAAGGATTGCAGCCTTGACTGAGATGGCAGACCACGAGACCTTGGAAGAATGGCTCGTGCAGATCATGGGGTTATAAGAAGACCACTTCCCTGCAGGATTTCATCCACAAGTGCAAAAGGAATGCGAGAAGGCATGGCATGATCATCATATTAAGTTGCACATGTTTAAGGTGGATGACTTGGTGTTGTGATATGACAGTAAGTTCACAAAGTTTCCATGAAAATTTCAAATGCACTAGTTGGGGCCGTATGTTATTCAGGAGATCATGGATGGTGGTGCAGTTCAACTCGTGAAGTTGAATGGGCAACCATTCCCTAGAAAAGTGGACGGAAGTCAATTGAAGTTGTACACAGGGGATCCTGTCCCTACGCGATGACTACATGGCAACAAGACAGCCTCAGTAATCGGTGTAGTTGCAAGGGATTACGAGAGTATAAACTAACGTTTCCCGATGAGGTGATGAATGTGGTAGAAAGGCTACAAGATGGATGACAAGGGTGTGATAGGTGAAGCTACATTGCATGAGTTGCACCATGGAGGATGGTGTCACGCAGGTGGGTCCACATGTGGCCATTGAGGTTAATATTCATTGTTTAATGGAAAAAATGAGTTAAGAGGAGCGGGTAGGCACTATTTATGGTGAAAATATTTGAAGATCTGCTACGAAAGGGGCATTTATTATCATAATTTTTGGGGAATGGTCAGATTTCAATTCAAAAGTCCCTATAAATCTTGCATGTTGGACCACCGAAGAACACTTTGCATTCAGAGACTTGTCTAGGCGATTTGTTGTCCAAAGTTCATGAGTTGTCAATTTTGGGAGGATTTTGTGGCAAACCTAGAATTTGTTGCCTTCCCTACATGGAACCAGAAGGCCATCCTACAATAGATGACTGCCACCAACCCCATTGAAGTCGTGAGTTCTGAAGCTACTTTGTCTGACATGCCGAGCCCTGAGATTTCGAGTATGGAATCTTCAACCCCCGTGCCTACCACGCTGAGGTCACCTAGGCCATAACAACTTGCCACAAAAGAGAAGTGGCTAGCCACAAAGGAGAAGTAAAAGAAGTCGTGCCATGATAATGTCACCAAGGAAGAATCCAGAGGTGCGGTAGAAGGAGAAAAAAGACAAACAATCAAAGCAAATGGTGGATTTAGAAGAAGAGGAGTACAAAGGTGTCAAAGAAGTAGATGTCATGGGGATCGATCCTATCTCAAGGCTTCCTGAGTATATCCCTTCGCGGAAGGGAAGAACCAAAGTGAATAAGGATCCATATTCCAGAAATTTCGTGGTGTTGACTCCCTTGCTACCCGAGCAGGTCGAATTTGAAGGTCCTAGGTTAGCACTAATTTCGATATTAAAAATGGAAATTGGGACCTTGCAGACCATGAGAAGTTCCCACATTTAGCCACCCATAAATATATGACAAAGATATATTATGCAGAAACTATGCTTATGTAGTTGGAGCCCATGAAGTGGGTACACGGTGTTCAACAAGCGGGGCTGCTGAACATGCTCTTAGTGCCGCACTATTATTGCTCTGCTATTGATACAGTTTGTGTGCGCCAACTCCTCGCAGTGGTGCATGATGGGTGTTTGTGGCCTGGGCAGCCCATTCACTGATATGTTGATCCACATGATAACAAATTTGTTTCACAGAGGTGTGGACCCTGCCAAGGATTTTGGAGGGAAAACCTTGGAGAAAGAATTAGCTAAAAAAATGAAGAAAGAGTATGGTCTTGTGAAAAAGTCACATGGATACTCTATCCTTTCAATTCAAGACTAGGTAGTACAGTTTGTTGCCGTCTAGCAAAGTTACAGGAGGACAAGCAACTGCTAACACAGGTGGAGGACTTGCAAAGGAAAGAGACCTTGCTGAAGGCCAGATTGCAACCGTGGCTAGAGGAAGCTTGTTAGCTTACTCTGTCACTTCAGGAGAAGCTCAGGGGCAGGAAAATGCACCTAGCAGTGGAAGGGCCAACAACATAGAAATTGGTCGAAGAGGTACAACAGGCAGTGGCACATAGCATTGCTGAAGTTGCAGTGATGTAGGTTGATTTGGGTGGTCTTCGCAGCAAGATTGCGATGCTAGCTGAGTGACTTGAGCATGAGTCATGATCTTTGTGTGGGGGTCCTATTGGGTTAGGGTCCCCAGGGTCAGTTTTGGGGTTAGTTAGCCAAAATTTTGTATATGTTTTTGTAAAATATGTAAATTCTTCGCGAAATGTGGATCCGAAGCACGCATATACATAAGAGTAAAAGGAGTTTTAGCCCCTTGTTTGGGTCAGTTTTAAGATTCTCTCATGGTCCACAGACCATGGTATTCTATGAAGTAAAGCTATAAATAGTTGAGTCATAGCGAGTCTTAGAGATAAATTCCGACAAAGAATTGGGTACGCTGAATGGTTTTTGTTGTCTTGGGCAAGTGCTAAGGCAGGAAGGCTCTGCTTCCTGTACTTAGGTGAAGAAGGGAAGGCTCATGTAGTTGAGTGCACAGGAGGCTTGCGTAGAGTTCGCCACTGAGTGCGCGAACATATGAAGCTGAGTGTTCAGGGCATAAGAGTCTGTAATATGAACATGGAAGATCAATACCAACTGATTTTGAAGAATTACTGTGCATTTTGGAGAACTTGTTTATGTTATATTTGGTCTTTTAATGATATAGTTTTATGAAATAATGAATGAATGTTGTGCCAAATCACTGAACATATCTTAATGATGCAGTATGTGAGTAGTTATCTACTTTCGCAAAGTTAAAAGCTATTCCTGTTATGTTTTTTGATGAATTGATATATTTGCGTGAACTCGGATCTAGGATTAATTATTGATGTGTGTTAGTAGATAATATATTTGTTTAAGGTCTGGAAAAACTGGTCCTAGACCTTCGTGAAGGTCTAAAAGCCATCTTGCCCTAGTTATAGTGATGGGCCCTCGTAAGATATTGATCTACACGGAGGAAAATCTAAAGTTGTGCAGACTTAGAAACTACTTATCACATATCCCTGGATGCAAAAACTTGGTTCTAACATCCCCCAATACTGGTTCGGGTGAGACTGCAACTTGTGCTACACAGGTTGTTGTCAAAAGGGCCAGCAGTTGAGGGTTTTGTTGGTTGGCGTGAACAACTCTGAACCTGGGTTAGGCTCCCTTAAGCCAACAACCTATATTTTTCCTCTCATGGACCATTTTATCATGTGTGTGCATGCATTTAGCAATGGTTTTTATTACTCAACAATCCACATGACAGTCTCACAATTCCCAATGCATTTCACACTTCTCAAGGTACATGTCACATTCTCTCTAAGCAAGAAAAGAGGCCTATTTCACTTTCTTCGTATTCCAAGCCATCTCCAAGTCAAAGCATGCAAAACACCTTTCTCAAAATGCACTTTGAAGTTTTTATTATAGCATTTATAGGGGCCAACCTCTCTTCTGTTATAAGCATAGGATTAAAAAATGATGTGGCATTTCACTTGGGTGACTTATGGGTGAAGAAAGCATCAATTATGAGCTAGAAAGAACCATAGTCTATGTTCAAACCTTAAAGTTCTCAAAGAGCACTTTGAAGTTGTTTTATACCTTTAGAGGGGTCAACCTCTCTTTTGTTATAGTTGTAGGATTAGGAAATGATGTGGCATGTCACTTGGGTGACTTATGGGTGAAACATGCATCAATTATGAGTTTTCAAGAAACATGGACCATGTTCAAGCCTTGACGCATCATGTCAAGCATGATCAAGCATAATTAAATAGTTATCCACCTTCAATGTGAGCATTAAGGTTAGAGGAAAAGTAAGTGAATGTTAGAGCCTCCCTTACTTTGGAAGAAATGTATTCCATCATTAATCCAACCCAAGCCCATTCCAAGAAAGACATTGAAGGATCCATGCATAAGGAAGGTCTCCATCTCTTAAGGATCTAATTCAACCCTAAGATGAATGCTAAATTTTGAAAAGGAATGTTGTGCCATATAAGGTGAACATTAGAGTACCCTTCCATCTTTCAAGCATCCTCAAGTGAATGATGCCTCCTTCAAGCAAGTTGAAATTCTCTTCATAATACACCATCCCTCTCTTGACGGTTTTGAGCAATGTAAAGAAAATTATCATGTAATGACTTAGTCTCCAAGCATATTATGAATGATAAGTCACTTGTTTCTTGAAGTTTATTAGCTAATTTTAGGGAAAAAAGGGAGGAGAGATGTTGTAAGCCTCTTCTATAAATTGAATGCTTGGTTTACTACCAAATGGTTATGAATTGTTGGAGATCAATATGCCATAATGTAATTATTTTCATGCATTGGTGTTGAATATTGGATTTTCCCTTTCTTAGTTATTGTTTTGTATTTTCAAAGGCATCATTGTGCTAATATAAGGCTACTAAGATTGATCCATTGAAGGGAAACATTATCTTCTGAAACGGGACATCAAGGGTTTTCTATCTCCCTCTTTCCTTTATTAGTTTGAGGTAAGTAATAATCCTCATTGTCAAACGATACCCTCAAATGTTCCTTCGCAAGGGTTTTTATTTTATTTCATACCATATTGTATATTCGTGTTGAAGGTTTCCCCTTTTGAGGGATTCCTTCTGGTGGGTCCTTGGTTTTATAATTTGTCTTGATTAATAAAGAGGCTAATTCATGTTCTATGGTTCTAGCATCTTTCCCTAATCCACAAGCATTGGATAACCAAGTTTAAGAGGGGCATTCATCTTAACCTCAACTGTCATAGTGGATATGAGGCACTTAAGTCCTAATAAGAAAAACAAACCATTTTGTTTTCCAAAACAATAATACTTTACATTTATTTTTCCATGATTCAAAAAATAGAATATATACATATATATATATATATATATATATATATCTTGACCCCAATTGTCCTAGTGGAGATGAGGCACTTAAGTCCTTAAACGAATAACCAACCAATTATTTTCCAAAATTATCATTATTTACATTTATTTTTCCATGATTCAAAAAATATTTATCTACCTCAAGCTTAAATTGTATCTTAATGATAAATTCCTTGGTAATTGTGGTTAAATTGTTGATCTATCGGTTAAAGAAGGAATTTTGCCCTCTTTATTTGTGTTTAAATAATAGATATAACAATTTTTTGAGGGTGTTATTAGAAGGGATTTTTTGCGTGAGAGCTCTAGGCTAAGATTTATGCAACATAGGCACTGAAAACTTCACTTTTCACTTTGACCACAGTCACAATTCTTTTGATTCAGAGGAGAATATCTACTCAATTCATTACACACTGATTCTAGCTAGGTGAAATGAGTGGTTCAATAGGGAGGGTTGAAATCCCTTCCTATAGGAATTTGGTGGCAAGTAACCAAGACAAAAATGTTGGGGGAACTGGTAACCCTCTAGGAAACAGCAGAAGCTTGAAAATCGAATTCTCAAGGAACAATGAAAATCTTTCCTTAAGGATAGATGTCTTCCGAAGGCAACAATCAACCTCAAGTATGTGATTCCCTTAATAGGCTGGAGGGTTACCATTAGCATATGAAGGACCATATCCTCATATGTAAATTCATAGGTATTTTTCAGATATATATGGGCTTAGTGAAATGGATACAATCTAAATGGAAACAAAAATGTTATTTAAACTTGAATCTAAGGGCCAAAGGGTTTTTCACGACAATTTTCTCAAACCTGGAGGATAAGACTAGGGTTTTTTAAGGCAATCCCTATTTATTTATCAACATGAGCATATATATGAGACACTAGGAGGAATGTTTTAACCTTGACAAGGAAGAACTCCCAATAACTCCAGTATGGGTATGGCTTTATTCACTTCCGGTGGATTTTTAGGACCCTAAAATCTTTGAAGTCATCAAGAATTCCATATGGAATTTTGTGAATATTTCATAGGCCACTAAAGGAGGATGCTATATGTCATATGAGAGAATCTACGTATTTATGAACATCTCAAAATTGCCTCCATAATCAATATACTTTTCATATCAGGATGAAATCTATGTCCAACTGGTAGACTATGAGCATGTACCATTAAGGTATGAAAGCTTCCATGAATATGAGCATTTGTTCAAATACTACCCACTCATAAATGGGGAAATGAAATAGGAAGATTAATGAGGGATTTCTAACATCTTCGAAAAGGTGGTAAACAAAAGGAGGAACTCAAAACAATAGCTACCGTATATAGAGTAGAATAAGGCCACTAAGGTATAACATGTTTATAATGCTTGAAAATACAGAGGAGCACATCATGCTACTTGACGACCTCATGGTAGTGGAGATGGTGAGGTGTCCCCTTAGGTAAATCCCACCCCTAAGAGAAAATCCCCTAAATCTTCAACAAAAATTATTGAGACCTAAGAGAAACCCATGACAGAGGAGGTTGAACCAGCAGAGTAGGTTGAATCGATAGTGAAGGATAATTTGGAAATCTTCAATTCAGAGGAATAATTTATGGTAAATATAATCCAAGAGTGGGTGTGCATAGAATCAAAATAAATTCCTAAGGACTAGAAGAGGATTTACTACCAACTATATGTGTAGTGATAAAGTCAAGGAGAGACAAGAGATGGAGAAAGTGGAGCAAAGCAATGGTGGGGATGGAATATCAAAATAAAGAGAAAGAGGTAAGGACAAAATCATCAATGAAGAATTACCACAAGAGAATAAATTCAAAATGTATGGGAGCATTTGGTAAATTTAGATCAAGGGGTGGAAATCCCAGAGATGTTCTTCTCGCTTCAACACTTTACTCAATGAATATAGTCACCTAGAACATTTGTGGGCTCAATAGAAAAGGAAAGAAAAGGTATATAAAGGAGAGATCAACAAGGAAAAACATGCAATAACTATATTGCAAGATACTAAGGTGCCTTGTGATAAGGCATAAGATATAGCAGAAAGGTGCTGGAGGGAATGTGAGATCATGAAACTAGATGTAAGAAGTAGCACAGAAGGTCTGGCGGTTCTATGGAACCCATTAGAGGTGTCCTTCCAAGACTAGACCACTTGTCTAAGAATATTATCAAGAATATTTCGATATGTGGGTACCAGAGAAATGGTTAGCCTAACATCAGTCTATGGGTCACACCTCCCTACTGAGAAAGGGGACTTTTTAGCTAAAATGTGAAAAATAAAAGGGTTCCATAAGGATGATTTTTGGATAGCTAGTGGAAACTTTAATCTTAAAAGGTATTTGGAGGAAAAGAAAGGCAAGATAAAGAGGCTAGACTCAGAGGGTATAATTTTTGAGGAAGTAATTCAAGATTTGAGAATGGTGGATATAGAAACAATTAATAACATTTTCACCTAGAATATTCACGAAGGAGGAAAAGACCAAGTGGCTAGTAGATTAGATCAAGTATTGATATCTGAAGTTAGGATAAGACATATTTATGGAAGAGACCATTCTCCCCTATATAGGTTCATCCCACTAGCTTGTGTAATTGGAAGTGGATCTAAAATAAGCCCCGAGAAATTGCCCCTTCAGGTTTGAAAGTTTCTAGTTATAGGACTCAAACTTCATGACAAAGACCAAGGAGTGGTGGGAGGAAATAGATGTTAGGGGAAGAAAAAAAATGCATACATTCAAAATAAATATGAAAGAACTTAAATTAAAAATTAAAGACTAGAATAAGGAGGATTTTGGACATATAAAAAATATTAAACAAGTTCTGGAGGCAATATATATGCAAGAGATACATTAGAAAATTATTATGGAGGGGTGCTTAAAAGAATTAATGGAGGAGGAAGGTTAGATTTTAAATAGATTGTAATAGAGAAGTAAGCAATAGGAGACTCTCTAGAAAAAAAATCAAGAGCGCAATTGCTAAAGGAAGGAGATAGAAACATGAAGTTCTTTCTTAAGGCAATGATCAATCAATAGCATCACAATAGGAAACTTTCCCTCACAACCAATGATGGGCATAAATTATTGTAGCATGAGGAGACTGAAAAAGAATTATAGAGTAGTGCCACAATATGTTAATTGAACTAGATCCTACCAAACAATAAGCTATAAATAAAATCACAGCTCATATACCTATGATTATTAATCAAGAGCAGAATGAGGCCCTGATTAGGGAGATATATTTTACTAGAGTGGAGGAGGTGGTAATGGAAATGCCCAGAAACAATGCTCTAGGTTGGACGGCTTCACCACTAATTTATTGAAAGCTCACTATCAGTTCATTCGAGGGGAATTCCACACTTTGGTGGAGGAATCTCTGTGATCCCAAAAGGTATCGTAATGCTTCAATGCTACCTTCATTACTCTTATTCTTATGTTAGGAAATTATGAGGATACAAGTGGGTTTAGACCGACAACTCTTTGTAATGTGGTATATAAGATCATATCTTTCATCATCTTTAACTGAATCAAAATGTTTCTCAATAATCTCATTTCTCTTGATCAAACAAGCTTGGTGGAAGGTTGAAAGACTATGGATGAGATTGTGGTGGCCCATATGGTCATCCATTCCTTGAAGAAACTAAAGAAGCTTGACATGTCAATCAAACTAGATTTTTCCAAAGTTTATGATATGATTAATTAGGACTACTTGATAGAGATCCTTCTTTACTTTGGGTTCTCTTGAAAAATTATGGATCTCTTGGATCAAATATATTATCTCTACGCTCTTCTTTTCCATCTTGCTTAATGGATCTCCTACTAGGAACTTCAACCCCTCGTAGGGTTTAACACAAGGTGTCCCCTTGTCCTTGTTTCTTTTCATTTTGGTTTTAGAGGTATTAGGCATATACCTAAAAGAATCTTGTATCAAGGCAATTGTCAAAGGTTTACACATATTCAACAATGACCTTCCTATAACCCATCAATAGTTTGTTGATGATAGTATGCACTTTGTCAACCTTCCTTTCATGAATCTAGATATTTGCGTACTATAATTTATGATTATATGGTGGCATATGGCACTTTGATCAATAACACCAAGTCTATAATTTTCTTCTTTAACACTAAAACCCCAATCCAACACCATATATCTAGGGTCTTGGACTTCTAGACTAGTAGCCTCCTAGCAAAGGATCTAATTATTTTGTTAGTAACCAATTCCTTGAGAACATCTTATTACAAAGAGATTATGCTAAATATATCTAAAAAATTATATTATTGACATTTATAGACTCTAAATTTGGCTGGAAAACTTGTGCTACTCAAAGGAATTTTCCAAGTGCTGCCTACGTTTCAATTGTCAATTTTGGCAACTCCAAGAATCACATGTAAGTAAATTATCTCTAGATTCAGATACTTTCTATGGAGAGGGGAAAGCAAAGAAAACAATGGTCATTGGTAGTGTGGGAAAATCTATGCATCCCAAAGTTGGAAAGGACGGTTGAGTTGAGAGATCTTGAGACACTTAACAAAGATCTAGTAGCAAATTTTTGGTGGTGTTGGCTTCAAGGGTGTGAGGAATTATCGAATAAAATATAGCACAACTTTCTCTCAGTTTGGAAAACCCAATGCAAATACCTTCACTTCAGGTTCCTCCATTTGGAATATGCTTCAAGCCAATAGAGGTCTAGCACAAGACCATGTTTTTTTGGAAATAAAGAATCGAGATATAATCTTATTCTAGGATGGTGTCTGGAAGTAAATCCCTTGATTGAGAGAAAGAGAAGGCCTGGGGGAGTTGAGAGACTTTACTATGAAGCATGAGAGAATGAAGGTGGTATACTAGAAAACAAATCAAAACACCTCCCTTGGGAGAGAATGGAAATCCAAATAGGTTTGGCCATACCATCAAGATAAGTATCCATGGGACAACCTGAGCCAAGAAATGAAGGGACATAAATCCCTATTGCTCGGGATCTTGATAAGTTATGTTGGGGCTACCAAAAAAAAGATATGTTTACTCTTAAGGAATCATATTCCTTTTTGGTTGGGCACCAAGAATTTCCAAAAGGAATCATATGGAGAAGAATCTGGACCAGCAACTTCATGCCTAAATATGTTCATTTCCTCTAGCTAGTAGGGATAAGAAAGTTGTTTATATGGGATCATATGAGAAAGAAAAGTTATTAGGGACCATGTTATCTCCATCTATTTTGACACCAGGAGAAAAATATGGAAAAAAATTGAACTTATTTCCATGCACTAAAGTTATATGGTCAGACATTCATAAAGTATTCAAGCACAATGATCACAATCCTACTAATCTCATCACATAATCTCAGGAATGGAGGTACAACTTGCTCAAAAACCCCGTGGTGAATAGAGCATGGATACTAATAGGAGGTTTCAAAGTATGGGATCTTTGTAAAGACAAGAATAAGAAGAAGTATGTAGATATCACTTCGAAGATGATAACACATAATATCGAACAAATAGTTTTAGCAGAAATTTTCTCCCCTGTAGATTGGAAGATGGATCACCTGGAAGCTAAAATCCTTAAAAAAATGTAAGTCACCTAGAAAATGATTTCCCCTTTGAGTATTAATATTCTATAAATCAAATCACCTCCTCTACCATATTTCCCCATCCCCCTTCTAGCGTTATGAAGCTTAATTTAGTGGGGATTCTAAAGGAAATCTAGGGATTACATGATTTAGAGGTATTTTTAGGGATTAGAACAAGAGAACTTTAATGGTGTATACCCAAAGATGTGGAACCAATAGTAACAATGTAGAAAAGTTTATGGCCCTGGAAAGAGGACTGTAGATAGCTATTGCAATAGGTTTTCACAAATTACAAAATAATGGAGACTCTAAGTTGGTGACATCAATAGTACAAAGAATTATCCATAGATCCCCCTCTTCAAAGTTAGCCAAAATATGGAATTTGGAACTCCTCATCACATGCATCAGGGAGGTAACTCACCACATGAACTACATAGTAGGCTCCCATTCAAGGAGAATGAGAAAAAATGATGTAGATTTCCTTCCCATGTTAGAGACCTCTATATTAACAAGAGATGACCTTTGATATATTAAGTTAGTTAGACTAGGTTGCTACAATATAATTTTGACATAGATAGACACTCTTCGATGAGGGTGCATTCAAAAGTTGAGGGTTAGTGAGGGTAAGTCTCGACGAGCGAGCCCACCACTGTGCTGATGAGATGGGAATTAATGGTCAGGGGGTGTGACTTATCCCTGACATGAAAGAGCATGAGATCACCAAGATGGCTATTAAATGACACCATGTGGAGAAGGTGGGAAATATGATTCTGGTGGAGAGTGAGGAAGGTATGTTCCTGAGTAGGGGGGAGGATATGAAACCCCAAAATCAGTCATCCAAATATGATTTTGGTCCAAATCGTGAAGATCTCAGTCTAAATTTTGATGGTCTAGTGAGAGAGGTTGATATTAGTGAGGTGAAGAGGCTAGCTTGGGTCGGTGGGCTCTCATTTGGCTGCGCGGACTCACAAGTGGTGGTTGACAGTTGAGGTTTGGACAAGGCACATGTGACATTAGTTATCAATAGAAAAAAGATGACATCGTCTCTCTCGGTCATTCATATCTTGGTTCTCTAGGTCACAACATCTTTGGTAACCTTTCTTTTGCTTATTACTTATCCTGGTATCATGTGTTTTCACTCAAACAATTTCATGTTTAGTGAATTTGGATATTTGTTAATCCTCTATTTGCTAGGATTTGTGTCTATTATTGTGGGGTTTGGTATTGGTATTGATCATCTCTGAGTCATAGGTCTAGTGGTATTGTTTGGTTTGTAGTTTTGTAAGGTAATGTCTGGGTACCTCCTATAAGTTTTTATGTCCTAAGTAATTTCTTCAAGAAAGGTGGCTTTAATACTAGTATATCTCCTTTTTGGGTTTATTTGTTGCTTTGTTTTTGTTCTCTAAGCATTCAAAGTTATAATTTTGGAGGTGGTTATTAGCCCTGTTAGTTAGGTAGGCATGGGTTATTTCTTTCCTTGAGTTGGTGTGATAAGTTTGAAATATGTAGACAATGTGTTATCAACAATGTGTTGTTAATGAATTTGATACGACTTGGTGCAAACCCTAGATTCCCAGTTGTGGGTTTCTATGTAAAAATATTAGAGGGTGCCTCTCTTACACATCATTCTACCTAGGAATCATATGCATAAAAATATGGGTGGTGGCAGTAGGGGTCCCCAAGGCCAACATAGGGCTTGTTTATTTGTTCAGTATTTAGTCAAGGCGGACTTCAATGATGTGCCTCCTATTATCACTCAAAATTTTTCCCTAGAAGTTATCAGAAGAATGAAAAACCCAAGGTAACCACAAACCAATCTTTTAAGTAGAGGCTCTAGCCAACCTATGACTCAGAGAGGGCTCTCTCTATATGATTTAGCTTTGTTTGCTAGGATTTTAGGCTAGTTCTTAAATTTCAAGGGGTTTTGATTTGTATTGAAAGTTGGATGGTGGAATCCTTAAAACAAATGGATAGAATGAAGTCTTTGGATCATTGGTCTATGGATTCAAACAAAGACAGCATAACTGTGATTAAATCATTAAAGGGAGTGTTCAAAGGGCAAACTAGCAGAGTGAAGTACAAGTCTTTTAGGTTGGATGGGTGAAATGATATTAACCAAGGTGAGATAGCACTTAAGAATTATCAAATCGGGATTAAAATGAGGAACAAAGGATAATCGTGAGCAAAGGGAAATTAAGAATCATTTACTATAGATTAGAGGGAAACTACTCAACTAAGGAGAAATCAAGAATTCCTTAACTCAGATAATTAGCAGAAAACATTTAAATGCATAATAGTTAAAGCAGAGTGCAATGAAGCAAATTATGAGATATCATTCCATATTATAGCATTTAGATTTCAGATACATTAAAGATTATGGAATTTTTTTTAAAATAAAGATAATAACACAAGAGAAAATACTTGTCTATACTTCACACTACACATGAATCGTTTGAAATGTCTTGGCTTTATTCATTAATCCAGCTTGCTGGTCCAAACAATGATACAATAGCTTACAGTCTTTGATCAGGAAAGTCTATAGAAATGTCTAAGAATCCACCCTACATACTTCGAATTGTGAAGTATTTATACAAAAAATTATTACAAAATATCTCAAACTAACTTGAGATTTAATCTAGGAAATACAAATATCTTCTTGCAAGAAGATAGAGATAGCTAATGAATTGTTTCATGCTGTCCCTTTTTATTCGGTATTGCTAGCTTTTATGGTTGGATTTGTAGCCCTTGGTGCTGGCTTGCAGTTGATGTTTCACATTGGAATCTTCTTCAACTTTTATCTTCACCTGATATTCTTTGACTATGCTGCCCTATTTTCATCTGTTTACCTGGCTACTCACCTCTTTACTGTGCAGTAAATTTTTGTTGTAAATTTATCTTAGTAAATCAGTCATTATCTCCAACTGTTTTGCATTAGGTAATTTTACCTTCATCATTCTCTTGTAGATCTCATCAGCTTCAGTATATTTGGAAAAATTGGGCTTGGTGAGGAATAAGTGTTTTATCTCATGCAAAAGAAAAAACAAGTTTTCAAATGTGTTGTACAAAACTTTTCGTGTTGGCAGTGATTTTATGAGTGAAGAGCTAGCTTGTTCCTTAGCCAACTGTCTGAGTCTATTACCATAGTCCAACTGCGTCATGAGTTTTTCATTAATAACCAATGGAATACGCAATCCTTTCTCCCTCAAAATTTGGAATTTGGCCATGGACTTACCAATGGCTACCTGCATGTTGTCGCGCTTTTCTTCAAAGTTAAGAATAAGGTTCCTTTTGGAAAGGACCTTCCCTATTTCCAAAATTGTCTCAGTCCTATCTTCTATATTTAGTTCATGGAGCTCATACCTATTCTTCCTATTGAGGAATTGCATGAGTCTATTGACGTCCTCAGCTTGTCTCCCAATTCCTCCTTTAATTTTTGGATAGCTTCTATAGCTATCTTTATTAAATCTGTTTGTTCAAAAATAATTTGAATTGATGGAAAAATATCATTAACAGAGTCAATGATATTGGCCCACAACATTTCCTTGGTTTGCCCAAGGGGTTTCTCCAGTGTTAATTCTTTCTCTAAGACTTTGATTCTTTCACTCACTCTTTGAGCCTTTTGTGCTTCTTCCTTTTGCTTAAGCAAGGCAAGTTTGTAGTTAGTTTCCAAACTTTCCACCTTTTCTTTCAATATGTTCATTTTTGTAGCCTGGATAGACATCTCTTCCATGGCTTTAACCAATTCTGTTGCTTTCTCTCCTGATGCACCTGTTGTTGTAGATTCTGTTGTGACTGGCAATGTTGTGGCAGGTGGAGCTGTAGGTGCTAGTGATGCTGCCAATGTAGAAGGAACTACAATGGACACTATAGGGATGACATCTTTAGAATTTGTGGCCAAGTCACTTTGCTTCAATTGAATTAAAGCGTCCAACTCCTTTTCTGTCTCCTTTAATTGACCATTCATCTTTAGGACCAAGTCCATCAACTCCTCATGTCTGGTTTGGCTCTCTACGACTTATAGAGTTTGAGGATGTTGCAGCTGGGGTATTTTTAATTGCCTCTTAATTGCAACAATATCATCATTTTTCTTCTTTATAAGTTGCTCTGTAGCTTTTATATCCTTGGGATCGTGTCCCAATTCAATCACTAAGTCCTCTAAGGACTTGATCCTTGTATCCTTGGCCTGTGAGGAGGCCTTCTCTAACTGAAATTGTGTTGAGACATTGTTTAAAGAGTTTTGTAGCTGATGAGAAGCTATGGCTTTACCTGTCATGGTGGAGTATATCATATCTCCAGCCTGTTTGTGCAGTTCAATTTGGTTTATGGGATGAATATCCCTAGCCAACACTTCAAGGTCAACCTTTTTGAAATCTGATGTTGTAGGCTGCTGAGTTGTAGGTTTGATGAAAGACATCTACAACTTTCCCACTTTAATGTTAAAGGATGACATTAGTCTTGTTTTGTTTGTGGGAGTTAGCTTTAGGTAATGAGCATATGTTTGGGCCTTAATCCTCTCATTTCTCACTTTGATTTCCTTGTACCTATCTTTTATGTCATGGTCTTTGTCAGCAGGCCTACTGAAGGATGACACTTACACACTAAGCTTCCTTTCCAACATCTGAGTCTATGATGTGGAAAGCTCTTGCATGCCTTCAGATGGAGTAGTGGGCCTACTTATTTCTACTTCTGTGTTTGTAACCTGTGCTGATTCTTCTGTGTATTCTTGTTCAGAGGTTGGATTGAGCCTTTGCCTCTTGCTTGTTTCCTTTTGCAAATTTGAGGTGTCCATTCCTGAAGTGGAAGCTCCCTCTCTGTTTCTTTTTGGAATTTTCTCTTCATTCTGAGGAGTCTGCATGACTGGAGAGGTACTCATGGCTCTTTCTTGCTCGTCTGGTACCTGCAGAAAAGAGTTTTCATCAAGCTACTTTTCCAAATCAACTAGAGCATTTTCTACATCTACTCTTGTGATGTCTCTGTCTACTAGGGTATTTGTCCCTACTTTGGCAATGAACTTTGAGCAAGGGCTCTAGGGTAGTAGTGTCTTTTATTTGGATGTCATTGTCAGTCAGGGGAAGTTGTTCCAGGTTTAAATGGGGAGTTGTAATTTGTATAATGTCCATGGCGATGCAGGTAGCAATAATTTAGTTCTTGTGGATTTAAATTATGCTCTGGGGGTTTCAGCAAAGATTCTTGGGACTTTCAGAAGGTTTAGGTAAACAATTTCTTAAAATTGGTAGTATCTTACATAATTTCCTAATTTAAAATACTGCATAGGCCAACAATTTTGAAATTTTGTAGGGGTAAGAGGTATTCTGTGGTGAAATACCTAGAATTGGGCGATTTGGCTTTGAAATTGTTGGTTCACGGTAGCTGCAGTGGTTGGCGTAGCCCTGGTACAGTTTGAAAAGGCTAGTTGGCTATCTGCAATGTCTTCTGGGGCAGAATTGGAAGTCTGTGGGTGATTTCAGAGTTTACAATGGTCGTAATGGTGTACACAGTTTACAAAGAGAATGCACGAAAAAAGAGAAAAAGTGGGCTTCACAGATTTTATAGAAAAAATAGTTAATTTTTTGGCAGGTTCAACTTTGGATGAATAGTGAAGGTTTTTTAGTTAAATGTGGGAAGTGGTTTTGGAGGGCCATTGCACCGCTTTTGTGATGCGAGTGGTATTCAATAGCGGTTGCCTGATTCCATACATCGCTTAACACGTAACATCAGAGGTCGGGAGGAAAACCACTTTATCGGGCGATTATTGTTTAGGAATCGGGTGTGACCGATATGATTATGGGCCATTAGATGTGGGGAAGGGATGATAAATGGTGGTCGGGGGGCAAAGCTGTGTGGTGGGAAATGACGGGAATTAATGGGGGGCCCAGGGATTTAATTATGGTGGTTTCGAGATTAGTTTAGGGATTAATCCAGGGTTAAGAGATCAGGCTAGGCTTTAATAAGGGATTAGGGAGTCAGACGAGGCCGACGCGGAATTAAATTAAATTTTACCGAGGTTAGGTAAATTAAGTGAAATTATATTGGGATAAGGGGTAGTTTATATTAGTTTTTATTTAAAACTAAGGGGTTGGGATATTCTATATAGGGTTTTAATTTAATATGGGCTTAATGGTTTTTGGGAATTTATATAATAAAGTTAGTTTAATTAATATGAAAGTGATGGGGAAGTGGATTTTCTTAAGGAAAAAGGGGTTAAGTGTATGCAATTGCCCGTTTTGATTTACTCTTAGGATAAAAACTTTTGATGGGTTTTTTGTGTGAAAGGGTTTTACATGGGTGTGAGTCACTTTTCCTAGGAAAAAGGTATTTAAACCATAGGAAAAGGGGTTTTCTTAGGTTAATGAGGGGAAATGGATTCTTATGAAGGGGGAACGTTTTTTCATGAAGGGGTTTCTAGTACTTGTCCCCTTAAGTCATTAAGCGAAGGGTCTGGTCCCTCCAAAAGTCAGAGAAATGCTTTGACCTTTTTACTTGTAGGTTTTAAGTACTAGAACTTATTTATGGGAAGTTAGTGAAGTGAAGGGGTGAAATGAATGAGGGGGTGTTAAATAAACCATATTTTGAACCATTGTTTCTTTTGTTCACTACTTATGCATTTTTTAAATTTTCATTTAAGACAATGACATTAGTGTTTTTGTATAATCACATGATATTTCTGCAACCTTTCTACTACTTACCCATTTACTCATCCTACCATTTTTCCTTCACTTTATTAGGGTGCATTTAGGCTAGCAAACCCTTATCAATCTGTTTCTTTTATTTACAAAATAAACTATCTAATTCTAACCTGATATCATCCAAGGGCTCAGATGAAACTGATGAGCTCCTTTTATTTACTCTACCTATCTAATGATCTGCCAAGATTAAACTGTTTGGTAAAATTTTATTCTCTAACTATAAACATAAAATTTAAAACATTAAATAGCCAAGTTTAAACATTTTGACTATCATGGATTGCGGCATGAGTAACAAGCTGCACACCATCATTTATTATGCATTAAAGTAAATAGTAGTGGCATTTTGACTTGCTCACTTTCATGGTCTCTTTTTTTCTTTTGGGGTTCATATGCTTTCATTTTTTTTGGACCTTATTCTTATTCTTTTTGTCCTTTGTCTATTCTTTTAGGACATACCCTATTTACATTTTTTTATTTTTTAATATGGAAAACATTTGCAAAAAGCGAAGGTATGTACATTATTACAAGAATTAATCTTAGTCATTCAAAATTATGACTCCTATTGGTATAGGAATCTAACAGTGTCTCCACTTGGGGATGGCATTTTCTAGTGAAATGTCAAGAACTTTGTAGATCAGTAGCCTTTGAATTGTTGTTGATGTTAATATTCCTCTTTGATTCTACATTATTAATACAATTGACAATGAATCTTTCAAAGCTTAGGGCCTTCTCTTTGGGCTTCAACTTCAAAAAATCACCATCCAATCCAACCTAGACTTTTGAAAATAAAATATTCTCTAATGAAAAATGAAAATTAGTAACCAGGTTCAAAATAGTGTTTCAGTATTCAACCATTCACTGGCCCACCTTTTTCTTCTGCACCATCCATTTCCCTTAGGAAGAAAGCATTATTACCCCTAAAGCATAAATGACATATGGGCCTTTCCATAGGAAATCAAATTTCCCATGTTTACGTTTGTCTTCCCTCCTTGAATCCCACTTGAGTTCTTTGTCACCAAGGTAGAAATCTTCAGCCTTGGTTCTCTTATCAAAAGTATTTTTAATACATTCCTGCACAACTTGAGACCTGATATATACTTCCTCCCTAGTTTGTTGAATATGAATTGTTTGGTTGATTCTTCTTTGGATACTATTTGGTTCAACCTGCATTTCTTGAAGCAACTTCATCACTAGTGTTCCCAAGGAAGATGGAGAAACAACTTCCATCCCATAAACTAGCTAATAGGGAGAAGTACCAATTGATTTCTTAGTGGTTAGTTTGTCTGCCCATAAGGCATTGACTAGCTTTATGTTCCATTTTTTCTTATTGTCCTCTAACAATGTTTTGATGATGTTTACCAAGATTTTGTTTGAGGATTCTACCAGTCCATTTCCTTGAGGATAATAGGTTGTGGAATGTCCCAGGGTTATATGATACTTGTTGCAGAAATCTATCATTCTTTTGGATTTAAAGGCTGATGCGTTATCAGTAATGAGCTTAGTTGGACATCCAAATCTTGACAGAATATTGGTTTCAATGAAGGTTATGATAATAGTGTCAGTGGCTTGCCTTAAAGGTATGGCCTCTATCCCTTTTGTGAAGTAGTTTGTGGCAGTAAGGATCCATTTGTGTTGGGAAGAGGAGGGTGGATGAATTTCACCAATGAAGTCTAAACCCCATTGTTGAAAAGGTATTTCATCAGAGATTGGCTTAGGGGTAAATGTAAAATATTTTTCTTTCCCTCAAAAATTTGACATTTGTGACAGGAGGTCACATATTTCTTGACATCAGAAAACAAAGTAGGCCAGTAGAAACCAACTCCAAGAATTTTATCTGTAGTGGTTTTCTAGTAAAGGTGTCCTCCATAGTCACCTGCATGAAATTATTGCAACACCTTGTCAGCTTCATCTTTTAATAAGCAATTGAGAAGAATGCCTTCATGATCTCTCCAAAACAAAGCATTGTTTAATACACAAAATTTTAAGGATTTCGTATTTAAAAACCTACTTTTAATCCTAGATAATTCAGGATGAGCTTGTAAATTCAGTAAAACGTATAACACATCAGCATACCATGGTGATTCAATAAATTCCTGGCTTATTAGTGGAGTCACCATCTCCTCCTCATCATCTATTGCTGCAATGAAGTTTATATCTAAGGACTGACAGTTTGATTCAGCTATGAGCTTGGCTGAACCTTGGCCCTTGATTAACTTAGTTAGTTTGACTTCTATGTCATATTCTAAAATAGTAGCAATCCACTTTTCCGTCTCTCCATCTAGACCTTCCTGAGTTAGGATTCCTTTGACTACTGAATTAGGAACGTAGGCCAATATATGAAAATATAAAATGTATACCCTAAAATCCTTGATGGCTTTGACCAAAGAAAAGGCTTGTTTTTCCATTATGATATATTTCAAGGGGGCATCTCTCAGGGCTTTGCTAAAGAAATCAATAGGTTGTTCATAGCCCTGGTCATTTTTCTATAGTAGGACTGCAACAACTGTGTGCTCAGAAGAAAAGGAAAACAAAATGAAATCTTTGTCAAATTTTGGATTGATTAACACTGGTGTTTTAGTTAAGGCCATTTTAATGTCTTCAAAGGATTTCTTAACCTCAACAATCCATTTTATGGTTGAATCTCTTTCCAACACATTATTTAGTGATCTAATTAATTCTGCTAAATTAAAAATAAATCTTCTACGAAAGTTAATTTTCCCTAAGAAAGCTTGCAATTCTCTAATGTTCTTGAGATGTTGTATCTATAAGATGGATTCTATTCTTGCATGGTCTATTTGGATACCATCTTTTGAAATTATATGACCTAATAACTTTCCTTCTTCTAACCCAAACAAAGACTTCTTGGAGTTCAAATAAATTCCATATTTCCTGCATTTAATAGAGAATTGCCTTAGATGAGCCAAATGTTGATTGTTATATTTTGAAAATGCAGTAATGTCATCTAGATATATCACAAGGAAATCATGAATTTCTTTGGCAAAGGCTATATCCATAGCCCTATGGAAAGTGGCTTCTGCATTCATTAGTCCAAAAGGCATTTTCACATACATGAATGTGCCCCAACGAGTAGTAAAGGCAGTTCTGGCTTGGTCATCAAGATGAACTAAGATCTTATTGTAACCAGAAAACCCATCCAATAATGAGATTCTAGATGATACAACTACCCTCTGTAAAATGTGGTCCATTTTGGGGAGAGGGTAATTATGTTTTAGTGACACTTTGTTGAGTTTTATGAGATCCACACAGAGTCTGATCTCACCATTTTTCTTCCTAGTTGGCACCAAGTTTGAGACCCAATCAGAAAATCTGATTGGTGCAATTATTTTGGCATCGTACATCCTCTAAATTTCCTTTTCAATTGCAGGTAATAAGACAAGATTAATCCTTCTAAGTTTTTGTTTGAAAGGATTTTGATTTTCTTTTATAGTAATGGTGTGTTGTATGATGTTGGTGTCATAGGATTTGAGCTCCCCATAAATGCAAGAGAAGACATCTTGAAATTCTTTTAATAATTCAATGTACTTCACTTTTTCAGTTGGAGGTAATGATTTTGAAAGTTTGATCAATTTTGGATTTTCATGAGTTCCTATATTACACTCCTTTATATCAGATTTCTAAGGTTCCATTTTAGGTTTCCGAGGAACATCATTTGAATCAAACAAATTTTCCAAAGGCGTTAATCCTTAGGTAAGAAATTATCTTTGAGATTAATTACTTTAGTTTCCTCGTTAATTATTTCATCAATCTCAACTTGCTCTAGGTTTTCTACATCTTGTTAGCGCTCAAATCTACCTTAGGTTGAAATAAGGTAAGACACAAGGCCACATCAAACCACGCTCAGCCTCATAGCTAGCCCTATGAGGACAGGAGAGGGCACTCTCCGGGTCAAACTGGGCAAAAGATAATCGAAAAGGCTCGAGATGACCAAATTTATGACTGATTTTAGGCTAGGTATGAAGTACAAAGAGTTTAGAATTGATTTTTAATGATTTTGTTGAATTCAAGGGAAAGGCAAATTTGGGTACGGGGATGAGGCACAGTTTTTGCAGAGGTCTACTTGGGGCAAGATAGGCGATTGTTTTGATGCCTTAAAGCAGGTGAGATGGGTAGATCATACTGGTGAGGGGCTAAGGAGAGCAAGGGAGTCTCAAGGATTCTCCTTAAACTGAATAAAACATAGAAGATTAAACAAATTTAAAGGCAGAGCATAGCAATTTCATGGATTCTACCTTAACACTTCATTTGTTTAATTACAGAATATTCAATAGAGATAATGGTGCACATACACAACTTACAAGTACTGAGAGAAACACACCATCAACACATAAAGCCACATGGATCCCAAAAAGTGCTGCAAAACCCTGGTCTTTCCTTTGCCAAAAATCCAGATAAGATATGTACAATATAGTGTCAAGCTATTCCCAAGAGTCCAACCCTGAAAATGACTAAGAAAATACATAATATAGGCAAGCTAACACATTCCCTTGCCTCTAGGGGTCGAGGCTCATCATCCTAGGAGCTGTTTCAACCAATTCTTAAACTAAGCACTACAATCTAGGCAAGTCAAAACAAACTTGCCTCTATAAAGCTAGGAAACCAATTCATTCATTACATTTTTGCTATTTTATGAATGAATCATCTAGAATAGGTAAATAAGTGTCATAAAAACATAAATTTCCAATAATTACATCAAGGAGGGTGAAAAATCCCATCACAAGTCAAAACAGGTGAAACTGGCTTGATTTGCTGAGCTGAGGAGGAAAAATGTGCCAAAAAACCCTGTGTGCCGCGCGCCTTTCTACCTGATTTGGGGCACTTCCCAGCATCCAAATTGAGCTCAGGTTGGCTTGTTGGAAAGCCCTAGATGTCTGCTTTCCAACCCAAGTGTAATTTTCTAATTTGGTCTCTATTTGACCCTCAAAAAGTGGTTTCTCCCAGAAGTACTTCCTGTTGATGCAAAAAGTGGCAGAAAGGTGATTTTCATGATGTTTTTTGAGCTTTTGATCACCCAAAACTTGATGCAATACCTTGGAAATTGTTGAGCATGTGTATTTCGTCATGAAAAATCCAAAAATGTAAGCCACCTGTGATTTGGACTTCCCCATCTTATGGGTCGTGCGCTGAGCGCAATGCATAGAGCCCAAAAACCTCTTACGCAAGCCAAAAATTTTGAAACGACAAAATTTTCTCCAAATTTGCCCAAAATTGGAGTGAAGACCCTCCATCATGTATCATGCTCAACTAATGAAGCCTCGGCCAAAAAACTCAAAGCGGATCAGGCCTTTTGCGTTGTTTTTGTTCTTTTCTCAAACGCCCTTTGAGGATCTTCATTTTCGCTTTGCAAACATGCATGCAAGCCCAATAGCGAGTCTTCATGTGGCAAAGCATGTCCTTGTCCCTGTTTGCTTTAGCTAACAAATTTTCCAAATGAGTGTTCACCCGGATGAGCATTGATTCCCGATCAATAGGTGTCAAATCATTGGGTCTCCTATGAGCCAATTCCTGGTCTTCCCGAATCTTGCGCAGCTCATAAAGTTCATGCTCATCTTCCAACTGTTTGTTGCGCTGCTCTAAGTAGTTGATCACCCATTTAGCCATCTGCAATTTCTTTTGCAGTGACTCATTCTCGGCACTTTTCTCTCGGATAATCTCCTTGAGCTCTGAGTTGGGCGAACTAGCATCAACATCAATGACACCGATATCCTAAACTCCTGAAGGACCCTCATCAACCATGGGTCTCTTGCCCCTATTATGAATCTGTACCTGTGCTGAAGATGGAAGCAAGACCCCTTCCATATGATGTGGAGATAATACTCTCTCTGTTGATGATGTCAACGAGACCCCTTCCACCCCTGGTGGAGATAGTACTCGTCGTGCAGCTGCAAATAAGGCCCTGGGGCCTTTCTGATATGTCACATATACTGGGGCATCAACATGCTCGGTCTCATGAATGTCAAACTACTGTGAAGGGCCTCCCTCATCATGAACGATCTTTGGAGGAGGCTGTAGCGCGGAAAAGAAATCACGGGAGATGAAATCCTCCCAAGCAATACCCTGTTGTGCCAACTGATGCATCACTATGATTTTCATCAATGCATAGTGATATATGCTCCTGTGCTGATGTGTCGGGGTCTTCCTCTGTACTAAAGGTCCCATCCTCTCTATGTTTCGACACATGAAAAATGGAATGCTCATCATACGTACCCGTGTGAAATGCATTAACAAACGTAAATGGTACGCATAGAGACGTGAGAATCTGCCCTCACAGCTGAAATACCGAATGATGAGTTTCATCAATGGTGTAAACTCATCTTTCATGTATCTGAAAGGAAAGGCTGCGCTCAAGTGTCTGATATATGCGGGCTTGACATATGGCTCATAATAATACCTGTCCAGCATCTGGCGTTTACTCCATTCCTCCCCCACATTTGGTATCCCGGTGGCCTGAGCAATAGTGTTGGGTGACAAAGTGAAATCCACTCCGACAAGGTTTACATGACCATCCTGTAAGTTAAGGACAAATAGATGGACCCATTCCCGATGATGCTGAGTTTGTGAGATCATCTCACAATATTGGTAACATGTTTGGCGCCGAAAACAATCCATTGCAAGCGGGCAAGCTTGCAATTGAGCCAAAGAGGTAGGCTCCTCCCTAACATGCTGTCCACTCTTGCCACCTCTGTGATACCTCCGTGGCACATTAGGCACATTGACCTCCGGTGTAGAATCACTATCATAATCCTGCTCATATAT
>APFE031706422.1:59681-89259 GCA_000404065.3 Pinus taeda
ACTCTTCCAAAACTGGCAAGAAGCTGAAGTCTTCTGCTAGAGGAAGTGCTCCTATTGTTTTGAAGAGGGAAACCTTCAACCAATAAAGGGAGGTCTCAACCCTTATGAAAGGGAGAACTTCAACCTGAAAAGGGAAGTCTCAACCTGTGATGGTTTAAGGATGGCCAACAACTCTGGAATGCTTAATGCAATTCCTAGAACTCTTCCAAAACTGGAAAGAAGTTGAAGTCTTATGCTAGAGGAAGTGTCCCCAATTTTGTTCCTAGAATTCTTCCGAAACTGGAAAGAATTTGAAGTCTTCTACTAGAGGAAGTGTCCCAGATTACCAACTGAAGGCATGTTCATGGGCATCTTTGTCTCTGGCTACAACTCTGAAACTGGTGTGGCAGGTTGTGGCTCATGCTCGCTTGATGTGACTTTGAAGATTGTAGATGACCATCATTCCTCCCCTGTCAAATACAAGGTGAGATGATGGAGAAAACTGAACTGCAAGACTGTTCAATACTCAGGAACAAGTTCTGACATGTGATTGGAATATCTTCTTGGCTGTTGATGCCCATTGCCAAGAAGCGATCCATCCAAGATGAATCTTTGTTCTTGCAGAACGTTTGTTTCTAAAGCATTTGTGTGAAGAATGGGTGGTTTTATGATAGTGCTTACATGGATGAATATCAAAACACTGATCTTTTAGATGGCCAACTCGGTCATAGTGTTGGCCTTTCACAATCTGTTGTTGTTGTTGTTGTGGAAGAGGGGCAGAGTCTGGAACAGCTGGACGTGAACTGTCATGAGGAGCAGGTGAACTGTCATGAATGAATCCAGCACTCTGAAACTGAATGGGCTTGGCGTAGTCTGGAATATGAAAGGACAAGTCCTTTTCATATCCAAGACCAGTTCTGTGCTTATTGTGGACAAGTTGTTCCTAAGGTCTGATAATGGGCTTGGGAAGTGTAGATTGAGTTTCTGCATCAGCATGTACAACTGATGCTTTATTGGGCACTGGTTCTTAATGAACTTCAACAATATTATCTTGCTGTTTATGGGGGTCTCCTTCATTGTTCTGAATAGAAACAGGTTCAGAATGACTCCTCCGTTTTAATTCTTCTTGCTATAGCTGAGTTTCAAGCAACAAAAAAACAATTTTCTCTTGTGCATTTTGTAGACAGACCTGAATGCCTGTGAGATTTGCTGACTTTTAATGTATCATGATTAGTAGACAATATGAGAGTTTTGAGGAACTCTAATACTTCATTGGTTCAAGCCATTCTTTTTTTTTATGTCAGATTTACACCTTAAAAACTAATTACAACTACTACTCAGTGCATAAAAGTAATACCCACTCATGGTGCACAGCAATATCCTTTATAAATGTGCAGCAAATGAATCAAGAAATCAATGCATATATATGTAGATAGAGACTATAATGAGTTTTAATACCACAACTGGGGCAGCAGCAACTGTAGACTTGCTTGGATCCTTCAAATACTCCTTCACTTTCAAATCAGGAATGATGGCTATCAAAACTTCAACAGTTATAACACAATTCTCTGATCTTGCCACTTTCTAGCAATGAAGATAAGCAATGAGAGTAAATTCCAACAAGGAATTTCAGACCCAGAATGTTGCTCCAACACTTGCTCAAGTCATAGGCATTAGAGTGAGTCTCTAACATGCTGAAACAATAGTGATAGACCTCTTACATGTCCAAATACTTAGCAAACTATACAGTGCTGGTCCTATGGCTTATATTAGTCAACAATACAGTGTTTCATGGCCCCCACAATGTTAGAATAAACTCCACGTAGAAGGGTATCACAGCTATGTTCAGCAGAGGTGGTGCATTCCTTGTTATTGGTTCATGTAAATATATATAATATGCTGGACAAATACTTATGGAAGAACTTCAAAATTTTAATTTGATTTCAACTTTAGACCCAGCGAGCATAAATCATATTAATAATACCAATCATCCTTTCTTCCATGCACATCATAAGGAGAACCCCACACTTCATAAGAAGAAGTCTATGCAGAAATTATGAATCCAATATTAAAAAGGCATCAAGCACAGTCATCGAGTTAATGCACTAGAATAGCAGTGTTCTTGGAAAACAATATTCTTGGACAGTAGATGGCAGGGGTATTCCAATAGGTAGTAATTTCTACCCAACAGCAAGCAACGTGGAGGGTTAATGGCGAATGGAACACACTCCGGTGTTGATGCGTTTCAGCATTCAATGGATGGGGCAGCGATCAATACATGCTACGTTCAATGTAATACACAAGACATCGTAAATATAAGAATTGCGTTAACATATATATATTTTTTTTGAAAAGTTCCATCCTTCAATTCTTTTATAAAAGTCAAGTTTACAACAAATGGGTAGCCCCAACTCTCCAACTTGGCTCCCTTCTCAAAGCATGTAAATATCACCAAATTACAATACCATGGAGTGTCACAAAAATTTGATTTGCTTGGACAATTCACCAAATTCCAACCAGCAGCTCCAGTTCACAAAATTTCGTACATACCTTTCCCTTTGGTTTGTGCGTATGGTTGCAGAACGAAGTTGCAAGGAAGACAAAGGAGTTCGGTTGAAGAATTCAAGCGAGCTCCAAAGAGATTCAACCTTCAATGTGGGAAAATTGAACCTGCTTCAAGGATCAATGCGATCTCCCGAAATATGCATAAACTTGGCCTCCATAGTAGGTTGGTTTAATTGCCAAGGAAATTATGAATTCAGCCTACCTCAAAGAATGCAACCTTCAATAAAATAATTTCATCCTTAATGAATACACAAACTTGATCCCTTATCATAGACGGTTGATTACCAAAGGAAATGAACTCTCATCCTTGAGGAAATATAATGCTTCGATCTTCTCTCAATTTGTTCTCAATCTTGATTCAAAACTCCCCAACATATATGTTAGTACAGCAGCACGATACCACCAAGATGATGTTAACAATGCTTTATTTCAAAAATTATGATTTCACAGACTCCTTTGCGGAGACTTCATTCACACAATTTTAAAAATTTATGAGCCATACTTCTCACTTCATCACATAGGCATGGGATTCCGTTGTAAAAAAATTGATTTTCACATGAAGATTATGAAGATTTCATCAAACATATATACAATAGTGTTTAGCATTCTAATGCGCTATGACTGAAATGAATCGCTTGAAGGAAACAACGTACCAAAAACATGCATTATCTCTTCAAATGAAACTATCTCCAGAAAGTTTATATCACTACAGTTGTTTCCAACTTTGACTCAGTTTTGTTTTTGTTCACAAAGCATCGTTACGTTCACTAAAAAACTGGGAGGACAACATTTAGCAAATGCAGAATATGAGTGTTATTTGCATGGGAGAATGCACAGAGTGCAGGTCTAGCAAGGGTAATAGAAGTGTCAGTGTTGGAATTTCTAAAAGGCGTAGAGAGGATTTATGACATAAAAACTAATTCAAATACCTAATTTCTCTCACTGGTTATTCGCTATCTGAGCATTAGAAAAGGAAAACAGTAATGGGAAAATAAATGTATGCCACCTATTGTATGTAAGAGTCTCTAGTATAGGTTAATAACATTAAAAGAAAGATTTTTTTGAAGGCATAATAGGTAAGCAGAAGAGAGTTTCGTTGGAATCAAGCCAAGTAGAGAGAGGGCAGGTGACAGGTGTTGGAAAAGCCTAGGTTGTAGAAAATTATGCACAAAAGGCACACAGAGACACAGCGTTTGCAGTAGGTCTCTTGACAGAGGGCACAGACTTGACAGAGGGCACAAACAATATCAAAAACGTATATGACACTGCCTGGGGCAGGCTATAATAAGGTGCAGTGGCAGGTGAATGATTAATAGTAAGATTTAGTGGGGTAGAGAGCCCAATTTAGGTCCTGCGTTTTAACAGTTGTAGATTTCAGAGAGTCTAGATAATGCTAAGGTTTAAAAACAAACTCACCGAAAATGACCACAAAAATTAGTGGCTTAAATTGGAGCAAGACCAGCAATCGCCCGCTCCGATACCATGTTAAACACACATGGGAAGCAACAAATTGGAAAGATAAAACATGAGAGTACAATTTTTATTAACAACTGATATACATTTATAGTACATATTGTGACTGTTGGGTTTCACATCCCAAGGTCTCTTGGACTCCTTTCGTCCATTCGGCTTCCACACTAACCCATCAAGGATTAGGTGTCCAACAATCTGCATTGATGATTTGTCTGTAATACTCTAAGGCAAACAACCTCATAGGGAGGTATCTTGGCAACTTGTATGGTTTACGCAGGAAACCATATATTATGATTTCTGTGTGGTTCTGATAAAGATACCAGTCACCCACTTTAGTTTTCTTGGAGAGCTAGAGGACTCTTTTTATCCTAGGCTTATCCTAGGTGGAGGATTCCCAGTGAGCATGGTCATGACTGGATGCACAAAAGAATCTATGAAATATGAGTATGTATAAGGTGACCCATATTCATGGAAAAGTGGGGTTGAAAAAATTATTGATCTAGGCTAGCCCTTGGTGTCAAGCTTTTTGAGGATAAAAGGAAACTTCTCTAACTGGTAATACAAAAATAGGTGGTACAATACAGAGGAGTATTTTAACACCCTCTCATTTCCCATTCTTGTGAACTGCTCATGCATTCTATCAGCTATGAATGTGGCAAAGTCATATATTGTTGCAGGAGGTTGTCCTGGGGTATATATGGACATGAAAGTAGGAATAATTTCGTCAATGTATTCACTTGTGGTATAACCCAAAACACATGATATCATGGCTACAATGCTCTAGCCCCATGGAGAGAAAATAGTTGATACATATGGAGGGGAGTCCTTAGGGATGTGTTTCTCCTCCCTAATGAAGGTTTGGAACAACTGGGCCAATTTTGCAGGGATAATATTGGGATACTAGTCCAACAGGTCTCCAATTGAGAGTGGTCTTAGGTTTGGCCCTAGTTGGAATTGTAGCATTTCATTAATGGACTCAATTATGATAGTGAATAGGACCTTCCGGTCGTGAGACATTATGGTTCTATGGTTGGGGATGTAGCATGCATAACACATATGAAAATTTTCTAGAAAGATGTGAACTTGGGGGAACTAGTATTTGGGCAAAATTTGACTCCCAAATGCCAATCTCATTAGCATGGTTAAGGTATCTATCCCTACTTTGGCAATGCACTTTGAGCAGGGGCTCTAGGGTACTAGTGTCCTTTATTTGGAAGTCCTTTTCAGCTAAGGGAAGGTGGTCCTAGTCTAAATGGGGAGTTGTAATTGGTCTAACATCCATGGCGATGGGGGCAGCCATAATACAGTTCTTGTGGATTTGAATTGCACTCTGGGGTTTCAACAAAGGTTCTTGGGACCTTTAGATGGTTTAGGTAAACAATTTCTTAAAATTGCTAGTATTTTACTTAATTTCCTAATTTAAAATACTGCATAGGCCAACAATTTTGAAATTTTGTCAGGGTAAGAAGTATTCCATGGTGAAATACCTCGAATTGGGTGATTTGGCTCTGAAATTGCTGGTTCACGGTAGCTGCGGTGATTGGTGTAGCCTTGGTATGGTCTGAAAAGGTTGGTTGGCTGTCTACAACATCTTCTGGGGTAGAATTGGAAGTTTGTGGGTGATTTTAGAGTTTACAATGGTCGCAATGGTTTACACAGTTTATAAAGAGAATGCACAAAAAAGAGCAAAAGAGAGCTTCGTAGCTTTTATAAAAAAGATGATTAATTTTTTTGTGGGTTCACCTTTGAATGAATAGTGATTGTTTTTCGTTTAAATGGGGGAAGTGGTTTTGGAGGGCCATCACACTGCTTTTGTGGATCAGGCAATATTTGGGAGGGGTCACCCGATTCCATACATCGCTTGACACGTAGCATCGGGGGTCAGGAGGAAAACCACTTTATCAGGCGGCTATTGTTCAGGCAGCGGGCGCGGGTGATATGATTATGGGCCGTTGGATGTGGGGAAGCGATGATCAACATTGGTCAGGGGGCAAAGCTGCATGGTGGGAAATGACGGGAATTGATGGGGGGCATGGGGATTTAATTATGGTGGTTTCAGGATTAGTTTAGGGATTAATCTAGGGTTAAGAGATCAGGTCAGGCTCTAATGAGGGATTAGGGAGTCAGATAAGGCCAACACAGAATTAACTTAAATTTTACTAGGGTTAGGTAAATTAAGTGAAATTGTATTGGGATAAGGGGTAGTTTATATTAGTTTTTATTTAAAACTAAGGGGTATGGATATTCTATATAGGGTTTTAATTTAATACGGGCTTAATGGTTTTCAAGAATTTATATAGCAAAGTTATTTTAATTAATATGAAAGTCATGGCAAAGTCGATTTTCTTAAGGAAAAAGGGGTTAAGTGTATGCAATTTGATTTACACTTAGGATAAAAACTTCTGATGGGTTTTTTGTGTGAAAGGGTTTTACATGGGGGTGAGTCACTTTTCCTAGGAAAAAGGTGTTTAAACCTTAGGAAAAGGGGTTTTCTTAGGTTAATGAGGAGAAATGGATTCTTATGAAGGGGGGATTTGTTTTCATGAAGGGGGTTCTGGTACTTATCCCCTTAAGTCATTAAGCTGAGGGTCTGGTCCCTCCAAAAGTCAGAGAAATGCTCTGAGCCTTTTTTACTTGTAGATTTTAAGTACTAGAACTTATTTATGGGCAGTTAGTGAAGTGAATGGGTGAAATGAATGAGGGGGTGTTAAATAAACCATATTGTGAACCATTTTTTTTTCTTTTGTTCACTACTTATGCATTTTTGAAAATTGCATTTAAGACAATGACATAAGTGTTTTTGTATAATCACATGATATTTCTGCAACCTTTTTACTACTTACCCATTTACTCATCCTACCATTTTTTCTTCACTTTATTAGGGTGCATTTAGGCTAGAAGACCCTTATCAATCTTTTTCTTTTCTTTACGAAATAAACTATCTAATTCTAACCTTATATCATCCAAGGGCTCAGATTAAACTGATGAACTCCTTTTATTTACTCTACCTATCTAATGATTTGTCAAGATTAAACTGTTTGGTCAGATTTTATTCTCTAACTATGAACATAAAATTTAAAACATGAAATAGCCATGTTTAAACATTTTGACTATCAGGGATTGTGCCATGATACAAGCTGCACACAATCATTTATTATGCATTAAAGTAAATAGTAGTGGCATTTTGACTTGCTCACTTTCATGGTCTCTTTTCGTCTTTTGGAGTTCATATATTTTCATTTTTTTTGGACCTTATTCTTATTCTTTTTTCCCTTTGTTTATTCTTTTAGGACATACCCTCTTTACATTTTTTAATTTTTTAATGTGGAAAACATTTGCAGAAAGCAAAGGTATGTACAATATTACAAGGCTTAATCTTGGTCATTCAAAATTATGACTCCTATTGGTATAGGAACCTAACACTTCCGAAGACACAACAAGAAATATGGAATTTGGAAACCATGGTGGGTGCTAAGAGGTAAGAATTTTCTAAATTTGAGATCTTGTAAGAGGTCTCATGTTGGGTTCCCAACCCTGGTCACACCAAGGGACAAAGGGAGGAATACCTCAACTCAATTACATTGTAGTTGCAAATGAAGACTCTACTTAGCATGGTAGTGAAAGACAAATAGGTGGAAATATATAACATGTTTTCCTCATTAGAAGACATCAAGAGAATGTTGAGAAATAAAAATATCTTTATAGATATACTGGATGCAAGTTTGGACCATATAAAAGTCCATCTTCAATGTGATTCTAATCCTCTTGTTCCTCCTTATTTGAGCACAAAGGACGTAACTCATGTTTCCTCCTCTTATTCTTAATGGTCTAAAAGTATCCTAGTATTTTTGGTGTTATGTTATGTTTTGTACTATCAGAATATAACTAGAATGTCTGGTTTTGTTTCTTGAGTTTATATGTAATGAGTACATAGGTGAATTTGCTATCATCCTTTGAGACAGAGAGAACCCTCCTATGTAGGACAAAGAATGAGCACTACATGGATGGCTAGTGTACTCTAGTTTTGTAAGACATTTTGAGGCAATAAAAATTTTCATTTACCAAAAAAAAATGTTTTGAGGGTGTAATTTAAGGTATTTTCTCAATTCTAGAAATTAATTACAACAATATTCTTTCAAGGATTTGTGAAGCCCTAAGCCCAAGGTTTGGGGGATAAAGGTTGTTGACAACCCTACTTAAACCTAGTTTCATTTTTAAATTATTTTATGTGAATATTATTAATATTTGGAAGTTATTTTTCCCTCCCAAAGTGTTGGAAATTGTTTTACTTTGATTGGAAGATTTTCCAAGCTTGACCCTAGGGGGACTAGCCCTCTTTTCCATGCAAGTTTATTTCCAAATTGCTATTGTTTGTTGGTTACTTTCATAATTTCATTATTGTACTATTATTGCACTACTAATTTAATGCCCAGGAAAATAACCCAAGGATATTTCATCCTAGTGTATTTCCATAGTTCCAAGTTGCTTGTAAGGCACCCCAAATTGGGAATATTTTGAATTTTTTTCATTTTCCATATTTGGAAGTGCAATATAGACCCAATTTTATCCAAAATAGATAATATTATCAAGTGTAAATAAAAGGATAGTCATCTTACTTGTATTATGTGACTTTCCCTCACCCTTGAGCATCAAAGGTAATTAATACTTTGATATTTGAGTGGGATTTGAAGTGTTGGTTTGTAAATTCGGTTGTACTTATTCACACAAAAAACTTGGCACTTGCTTTATTAGTTCTTAATATTCATAATAATAAGTGTTTCTAAACATTGGCCTCTCCAACTTATTGTAGAGTATAGATTTCAAACACCCACTATGGATTTATAGCAATTGGCCTAAAGGGTGGTGGGATAGTACTAAGGTGACAATGGGCGTATATCCTATGTACTTACCCCATAACACCTTAAACGTGAGCTTTCCAAGGCTGATATTCGAAGTGGTAATATTTTCTTACAAAACTACTGGGGAGAAGGCCAATCATCCTGATATTGCAATGACATTATATTTCAAAAGTGTGAATTGTCCCCTTGTAGGCTAACATTTTTTGGCATTGTTTCTAAAGAGAAGGTCAATCATCCTAGTGTTCCAACAACATTATATTGCAAAGTGTGAATTTTCCCCTTTCAAGGCTAACATTTGTAGCATCATTAGTGGCAAGATGATCAATTTCCCTAGATTTTTAACAATACATATGAGCAAATTTCTTTCATATTGTAGCTTGGTGATGTTTTTACTAACAACCTGAATTGTCTCATCCAAAAAAGAAGAAAACACAACAGAAATTTATTATATAAGAATAAATTCCCAGGTAAATATATTCATGTTCATAAGACTGAGCTTTTTTATAGAAGAAGGAAACATAAATTAAAGCCAAGGGAAGTAAATAATCAATTAGGATTTGAATCTTTACTTGATATTAGAATATTATTTGTTGATTCAAGATTTCTAAATCAATATATATTGGTTACTCTTTGGTTGATAGATTCTTTCAAACAATTAAATTTCACTAACATTGCATGTCAATCCTATGGTTTACCAGCATCAATAGAGAATATTCCCACTTTCAATTGTGACAACATCGTTGTTTCTAGGGATCACTGGGATGCATTTATTTAGCACATGAATACACTCTAAGTTTTTCATTTAGACGTTTTGTTCAATTTTTTTTCCTTATCTTTAAAAAAGGATGCAAGAAAATAATTTTTTAGTTTGTCTTATGATAATATTGATACATTTAAGTCATGTCCTAATATCTTTGAAAGATGGGAAGAAAAGAAAGATATTCATTTTGTATTAAATGATTTGACTAAGATTAAGAGAGAGAAAACTGAATGTATTGATGAATTTAACTACGAAATTGAAAAGGTTGTGTAGGAAATTCCTGAGACTAGTCATCCTATTTTGAAGGACACCTTGATGTATTGCACGAATTCTTTCCAAGGAAACTGTAGCTCCTTCATTAGTTAATCAAAGCTTACAACTTTGTTCAATGCCAACAAGAATATCAAAAGTATGGATGAGATTTGAGTGTTATCAATAAGAGCAAATATCGTGTCTCCGTTCTATGATAAGATGGATTATACATAGCAAGCTCCTCCTCCGATCGAATATCATTCTTGGCTAAAAGATTCAAGGAGTTAGAGTTTACCATCACATAGAACCAAAATTTAATGAAAAAAAATATTATACAGTTGGAAAGAAACTAATATCATAGAATGTTTCAACAAATAAATGGGTATCAAGGTCTTCCTCCAAATCAAAGGCATGCTAGTGCATTCAAACCAACAAACATGATTGACCATCCTCATCCTTATTTTTGCAAAGAATGCAAATAATTCCACACTAAGCATATTGCCTACAATATAGTGGGAAAATAAGAGGTCAAATAATAGAATAATTTGGGATTTCCAATGCATGTAACTAGTGTTCGAAGGAGAAAGCCAATATATATATATATATTATATATATATATATAGATATATATATATATATATATATATATATATATTATATATTATATATATATATATTATATATATATATATGTATATGTATATGTTATATATTGTTGTAATATGTATAGTTATATTACAATAATATACATATACATATATACATATACATATAATTATATATATAATTACATTACATTATATTACACATATATATATACATTACATATACTATATATATATAATATATATATAATTTATAATATATATATATATATAATATTATATATATAATTATGTATATGTATATGTATATGTATATGTATGTATATGTATATGTATATGTATATGTATATGTATATGTATATGTATATGTATATATGTCTCATTCCATATAAATCAATCAAATGTATGCCAATAAGTTCAAGTCAATAACATAGAATCAAAAGAAGGATGAAGCCTCTACTAGTGCAAATCAATAAAAATAACTATCCTATCTGAAGAAACACAACCTACCCGAAGATCCTTAAGTGTATAGATCTAAATAATTTTCAACCTCATTCACATCAAGCCTACAGGTTGGATTAGTAAAGCAAAGGTTCCAATTTGCATGGCTACATTTATTAATTTTCCACCAATCAAGAAGTAGTTTGAAAAAGTGTTAGGGCTTGAAGTCAAATAAATTCTAGCTCCAAATTTTCAACAAGGGGAGATTTCTCTCATAATTATACAAACAATGAATAACGAAGGGACTAAGATTGCAATGCATTAATCTTCCTTCAAATCATTAATAATCACAAATTGGATATTGCACAACTACATGCTAAATTTTGGTATTGTCATGAATGCAATGACTGGATGTAATGAAAAGGTTAGGATTGAGGAATTCAAGGTTGTAAGGAACATATGCACAATGGACTCTCATGGGGTCATGATGTGTGGTTTCATTGAGGATCTTTAGGTTCATCTTGAATCACACTTTGATTTATATTTATAGATGGAAATTGTGGTCATTGATGTGCTAGTAGTTTGGAGAATGTTTTTATTCTCACAAATGGGTAAATGATTTGGGAGGTAATATTAAAATAGACTTATATTAAGCCACAATTCCCACTCACAATGGAAAATTTGTTATTCTATTTCAAGAAAAAATAAGGAAGAATTATGTGGAATATCCAAGGAAGTGTGAAAATCAATTGGTGTGATATGGAGATGGTTTTGGTTCATAAGTCGTATTTTCCATAGAATAATATCATTAGAATGACCTCCACCACATGTGGAAAATGAATTTTGATTGATCAATTTGCAAAATAGGTAATGATGAAAGTTTTGGATTCACTTCACATGAGGGTAAAATTTTGTATTATTATTGTCATTTAGATTTGAAAATGCTAACAATATTGTTGAGTATGAAGCACTTTTACTTGAATTAAACTTAGAAAAATAATGTGGTTTTAATATTTTAAATATTATTGAAGATTCTTACCTTAATTCTTTCCAATTAAAGGGTACGTATGGTTGCAAGAATGACAATTGAAAAGGTATGGGAAAGAAATTATGGATGTTGTGGAATCATTTGGAGCATTGTCTTTTTAACATAAACTAAGGCCATAAAATGAGTACTTTGATGCACCAGCAATGGATGCTTCAAACCTTCATCCATGTCAACATTTAATGGAAGTTAGAAAACTACAAATAATATGTAGGCCCTCGATCTCACACAATTATGTCTATTAGTATGTTTTCACGATCAATGTGTAGATAGTCAAATTCATGAACAACTTGTAACATTTTTTAGAGAACTAGATTGATTAGAGAGAACAAGGTTCTACAATTCAATTTAAATACAAAAAAAAAATTGCAAGACTTATCCCTATCAATGCTATATTTAACAAGCATGATGTATAAATAAAGAACTGATGTAGTCAATCCTAATGAGTATGTAGAAGTAATATCAAATCACAGGAGGATCCAAATATTGTGAAAATTGAATCAAGAACTATAGTTGCAGAAAGGAAAGTGATTGGAGATCTCGTTATAGGGTAAAAGGATGTATTTTCTTGGTCTTATGAATATCTTAAGGATTAAAATGGAGATAGTATTCAACATATGATCCTTTTGAAGGAATATGTTGAAACTTTCCATCAAAAACTCAAAAAAATAAATCAAAATTTGGCATCTTTTATTTAAAAAGAATTCAAATTGATGAAAATTTTTCCTACTAGGAATTCAACATAAGTATCTAATCCCATGGTTGTATAAATTAAAATAGGTGATATATGACTATGTGTGGGTTTAAGGAACCTCAATGTATCTTCCTTCACCATGCCATGGGGTACTTATGAGAATGTGAGGATGTTAGAAATTAGTTAAAGAAGCAATGAAACGCACAAAATATTTTGGAAACACAAACATGGAAATGCATAGAACAAGAGAGACACAAATATACATGGTTCACCCAATTTGGGCTATGTCCACGAAGAAGAAACCAATCCTTCCTTTTATATTATCCAAAAAAATGAAGAGATGCAACCTATAGTAGATCCATTGTAATTTCATCTTTTCTCTCACATAGTTTCCTCCCTCTTTCTCGCTCAAAATAATAATATACATCTGCAATACAATTCCCTTGTATATATAGACGGGTTTCATTCTAGCGAAAAACACTAAATTAAACATAACTTATACCATCATATAATATGCCTAATTAACAACCCAAACTCACTATGAAATTACAATATTTTATAAGGCAATTTTTCATATATTTTAGCTTCGGGGGCATTGCCCTCAAACCCCGGCCATGGGGGGCTCCAAACATGAAGCCACCCCCTGGACCTCCAAGGTAGAAATAGTGTGGGGGAAACCCCCCATCAGGGATTGGGATCTAAACATGGCTAAAACAAGGCCTATGAATCAGGAAGATAATTAGTCTCCACATCCAACAGAGGATGTGTGTTTGGTTACTCAAAGCAGGTGCTACATTTCAAAGAACTATGGATTATGCATTTAGGGATCTTTTGGAAAATATCATTGAAATCTATTAATATGATATCATAGTATATTCAAAGGATATAAAATATCATATTGCACATCTAAATCAAGTATTTGAAAGGTAACTTAAATATGGAATTTCATTAAATCCATAGAAGATCATCCTAATGTGACGAAAGGAAAGCTCCTTGGTCACACTATTTCAAATGAAGGTGTGAAAGTGTATTAAAAAATAATAAAGGGAATCAAGGAAATTGATTCACCCCTAATTTATGAAGTGCTACAATAATTCTTAGGCAAGATAAACTTCATTAAAACATTCATCCCCAATTTCATTGAAGTCACGAAGCCTCTCAACAGATTGTTAAAGTAGCTTATAAACTTCAAATGTAATGAAAGTAGAAAAAAAATGTTTTAAAACATCAAAAAATCAATTGCAAAATATTGGATATTATTAACCCTGGTTACTTGAATATTTTCTAGCATGTTATTTTACTTCTAATGATACTATTGTAGTTTTTCTTCTTCAAAAGAACAATCAAGGTGAAAAGTATCACATTACATTTATGAGAATGATGCACATGAATGAAAAGTTAAAGTATTACATCATGGAAAAAAAAGCCTATGCCTTGGTCAAATCACAAAAATCATTTCATGATATAAATTTTTTATGCCAAGGTGATTTCCTACATTCCTCATTGAGTAGTAAAAGAAATTCTATCTCAAAATTATTTTTTGGGAATAGAGGCAAGTGGATGGCGAACATTCAAGAATATGAGTTTGAAATCATGCCCAAAAAACTTATCAAAGGAAAATGGTTAGATTAGATGATGGCCAAAGGAAATGAAGTGGTTCTTTATTTAGAGGATGAACCATGTGCCCTAGTTTTCACAATAAGAAATGAATTAGAAAATCATGATTAGTACAACAACATCATCTTCTATATTAGAAATCGTACAAGTTCCAAATAACTTCTAGATCATAAGAAGAGAAATTTAAGATTAAATACCTCGAAAGAATTGGATGGAGAAATATTGATGGGTTGACCCTCAAATTTATCAACCATGAAGAAGTAAAGAAATTTATTAGTGAGTTCCATTAAGGTTTATGTGGTGGACATCAGGTAGCAATGACCACCGACCACAATATTTTAAGAGGAAAATATTATGGGCCAATAATATTCATATATGTTCACAAATTTGTATTAGGTTGTCAACCATAATAAAGTTTTATAAGGAAACAAAAGTTAGCAGTTCTTCCTCTTCATCAAGTTAGGAGTTCTTCCTCTTCATCAAGTTTGCATTTCTTCCCCTTCATCTAATTTTAGTTGAAGTTCCCTTCCAAAATGGGGCCTTGATTTTGTTAATGATTTGAAATACAACTTTGGCAATGGTGACAAGTGGATTCTTATAACCACTGATTACTTCACTAGATTTTTCAAAGAGATGCCAACTAAGAATGAAACCAATAAAGTTGTAAGGATTTTTTTGAAGAAAGAATCATCACTAGATTTGGTGTGTTATCTGTGATCACTATGGATAATGACATCTAGTTCCATTTAAAATAATGTTCAACTTTTTCTTTTGATCCTATCCCACTCCTTTGACTACTATCCTCAAGGAAATTATTTAGCCAAGTCTAGCAACAAAAATTTGATGAACATCATTAAGAGGATAGTTGGCGATAAGAAGAGGAGTTGGGATAGAAAGATAAAGCATGGTCTATGGGCTAATAGGATAACAAATAAGCACACCACTATAAGTTAGTCTATGGGATGGAAGTAACTTCTCCAATTCATCTAAATATCCCAATATACAAGTTTATACAACAATTTTCTTTTGATTCAGATTACAAGATAAAATAAGCTAGCTAATAGAGTTTGATGAGAGTCAAATGCATGCATATGATCATCTATGGAATAACCAATAAAGAAAAAATAATAAATTCGATAAGAAGTTTCATCATGAAAACATTCATAAAGGTAAACTCATCCTCTTTTGGATCAAGAGAAGTGAAAATCAGGTAATCATGGCAAGTTTGAAGCCTTTGGTCGAATCCTTTTCAAATTGAAGAGATTCAAAGCAATAATTATTTCTACCTTAGTAATTTAGATGGTGAGAAAATTCCTTTTCCCATGAATTGGAAAGTTCTAAAAACATTATACCAAGGTAATATCTAATGCTTTAAGGGGCATCCTTGTATTATAAAAACTTTTCTAGCTTTTCTTCTCATGTGTTTTCATTTCAATTTGTTCAACAAAATTTTTTCTCTCATTGTTGTTAGAATAGAACCCATATTTATTTTTACACGGATTTATTTCTCTCATTAGGAAGGGATAAGGAACTTGTGCCTTTATCCCTCCCTAGTATTTAACATACATCTTGTGAGATTGTTTTAGTAATATAGGTTTATGAATATTTTGGCATTCTCAAGAACTCCAAAGAATAGTGTCTGACCCATAGTTGGAGCTATTTTTTATGCCCTCGATCCTCTATAATGTACACTACAATTTTTGGCTAGGGTCAACACCAATATGATCACAAATTTATGCATTTTATTTCCGTACAAGGCCACCTAGGATGATATGTACAAGAATTGACTTTGTACTATCCTAGATCCCCTTAGGTGGATTGTCACAACTAATATTTTTAGTTACCATTTTCATTGCCTCTATGTCTATGGTACTTATGTATTGAATACCACTTGATGGGTGATAAATCCATAGTTCATGGGAATTTAATATCTTGGGTAGGATTTGGAGGTCTTCGAGGTGGACTTTTAGGACAAAAGATTTACTACGACTTTTATTTTCTCACTTATGTTTATTTCCATGTAAAAAGAGAGTGCACTTTGTAAGGGTGGAAATACCCATGTTCTAAGACACCTATATTATTCATCACACCAACCATTTTATAATATATATGCACATAATTCACCATGGTTTATATTACTCAATAATTCTTCATGGAAGTCTCACAATTCACAATGCATTTGACACTCCCCAAGGCACATATGACATTCTCCAAGGCAAGAAAAATAATCATATTGCACCCTCCTATGTATTGGATGCATATCCAAGTCAAATAATGAAAAACATCCTTCTCAAAGTGTACTTTAATTTATTTTTTTTTGGTACCCTTTGGAGGCGTCAACTTCTCTTCTGTTGTAATTTTGGGGGAAACGATGAAGTGGAAAATCACTTGGGTGAATTATGGATGAAACAAGAATCAATCATGAATTAGATAGAACCATGGACCATACTCAATCCTTAAAGCATCAAATAACACATTATCAAGAATAATTCGAGGAGTCATCCACTTTCACGGTGAACATTAATTTTCTAATGGGTAATAAAGTGAACATTGAATCCTCCCTTTTACTGGAAGGCATCTATTCTTCCATTCAAGCTAATATGATCTCATTTCAAGCATCATTTTGAGGGATCCATGCACAAGGAAGGTGATTCCCATCTTTCAAGGCTCTAATTCAACACCAATATGAATGTTAGAATCTCCAAAAGAACATTGGACACTCCAAGGTGAATGTTGGTGTCCTTTTCCATATTTCAAGCACCCTCAGGAAAATCATGCCTCCTTCAAGCAAGTCAAAACTCTCTTCATTAGATGACATTCCTTTTTTGATGGTTTCAAGCCATGAAAAGAAAATTATGTAATGACTTAGTCTCTAATATTTCTGTGGATGACAAGGCATTTTTTTCATAATGTTTCTTAGCTAATTCTAGGGAGAAAAATGATGAGAGATGTTGTGATCCTCTTCTATAAATTGAAGGCTCAGTCTCCTCCCAAATGGTTGTGAATTTTTGAATATCATTTTGCCATAATGTTATTATTTTCATGAAGCATTGTTGTTTACTATTGGAGTTTCCCTTTCTTCAGGGTTATTTGTATATATTTTCAAAGGAATTATTGTGATAATACAAGACCACTAAGATTGATCCATTGAGGGGAAACACTATCACTTAGAAGGGGAATTCAGTGGCTTGTTCTCTCACTTTCTCATTTATTGGTTGAAGTTAAGAAGTAATCCTCCTTATTATACCATGCCCTCAAGGGTTCCTTAACAAGGGTTTATTTATTTATTTCATGCCATAGTTAATCATGTGGTTCAAGTATTTCCTCTTTGGAGGGATCCATTCTAGTGAGACCTTAGTTTCATAACTTGTCTTGATTAGATAAGAGGCTAATTTATACTCTAAGGTTCTAGCACCCTGCCCTAATCCACAAACATTGGATAACCAACCTTAAGAAGGGAATTCATCTTGACCCCAATTTTCCTAGCAAAGATAAGGCACTTAAGCCATAATCCCAAAAACAAACTACTTTTTCTCCAAATGCTTGATTATTTCCATTTATTTTTCAATAAATTAAAACAGATATCTACTATCTATCTATCTATCTATATCTATATATATATATATATATATATAATTCAAAAAATATTTATCTAGCTCAAACTTAAATTACATTTTAAAGGTGGATGTCTTAGTAATTGTGCTTAAATTATTGATTTATCGACCCAAGGAGAAATTAAGCCCTCTTTATTTGTTCTTAAAGGATTGATATAACATTTTTTTCAGGGTTTTTAAGATATTTTATTAATTTTGGAAATTAATTACAACAATACTCTTTCAAGGATTGGCGTAATTCTAGGCTTGCGGTTTGGTGGAGAAAGGTTGTATATGGCCCTAGTTAACCCTAGTTTCATTTTTAATTGTTTTAAGTCCATATTATTCATATCTGGAAGTGATATATACCTCCCAAAGTGCTAGAAATTGTTTTATTTTAATTACGATATTTTCCATGCTTGACCGTAAGGGGATTAGTCATATTTTCTATTCATGTTTGATTCCAGATTACTATATATTCTTATCTACTTCGATACTTTCATTTTTGGGTCATTATTTCACTCCTAAATTAGTGCCAAAGAAAAAGATCCCAAGGATCATTTATCATAGTGTGTTTCCACAATTCCAGGTTACTTGTAAGGCACTCCAAATCTAAATTTTCTACATTTTTTTCTCATTTTCAAATTTGTTTCATGTCCAAATCAGAGCATATTATTAAGTGGTAATTAAGGGATAATCATCCTACTTGGTGTATGTGACTTACCCTCACTCTTGTCAAAAGTAATTGTTTCCTATGACATTTGAGTAGGACTTCAAGTGTTGGTTTGTAATTTTAGTGTGCTTATTCATATAATAGATTTAGCACTTGATTTATTATTCCCTAGGCACTGGTATCTCTATCTTGTTGGTGAAGTGTGTAGATTTTGGACACCCCCTATGACTTTCTGGGAGTTGGCCTCAAATGTGCGGATATAGTGTTGATGTGAAAGTGGATATATTTCATATTGCTTACCCCCTAGCACCTTGATCGTGACCTTGCCAAGGCTTCTATTTCAGATGGTAATGCCCACTAAATGAATTTACTGATTACGTACTCATAAGGACAATGTCCAAATATGTTATAAAGGTAGAAACATTAACTTATAAATGCGTGAATTGATTATTTAAATTAGCATTAATAATTTTTTCAATGCGTATCCTCAAGAGTTATTATTAATAAAGTTTTAAATGGAATACTCCATTGTTAAAATAAATGAGATGTTATATATGCCATGATTTTGGTTCAATGCTCCAAACATAAATAGGAAACTGCTAGGATACTTTCTTAGCTAAAGATTTGTCATAATTCTTTACTCTTGATTTAATGTTGGAATATATATATTAGTAATGACTACAAGATACCTTTCTTATATTCTATAATAAATTTATAATAAAATTTGCATTCTTAAGTTGTGTTGAAGGCTCGAAAATCTCAGCCTCAACATTAGGGAAAACCACTCGGTCAGGAACTTAGAAAAGCTCCTCTTCTGTTTGAGATGGTGGCTTCGACTAGGTTGATGGGACTAGTTTGCCTTAAAAGGATATATGAAAGCGGATAAAATATATATGGGTGTGAAGGTTGATAGATGTAGATAAAACATAAATTAACATAATTAAAGGCCTTACAATATTGATCCCGGGACAATATATCTTCTATACATGTGTCTTAAGTATTTCACTCATAATATGACAATGTAGATCATCAAACTATTCATGAATATAAAATGGGTAATGACAACTAATTTAATTAAATAGTTAATTAAATTAGTTGATATAATTCATTGCACCTATAAGATATCATTTTTTGTCTATATATTTAAAATATTTCGATTAAAACACATCAATAGTGATAATTGTTCAATTGCATGCAATAACATACATAACAAACTCAAAATAAAATAATAATTCAACTCATAAACATAGCATCAATATATAGATAGTAGTACCCGATACACATTAACTCTGCTCATAAGTAAAAGTGAAGTGGTTCTACTTTCTATTAAGACTTTTTTTCAGCTACAATAGTGCAAACCAAAAGCTTTCTTACAAAAATTCAAAACCCCTTCTTCAAAACATTAAAATGGATTTATAGTTTCAAATCAAAACTCAAATATAGAAAAGTTCCATAAAATGTTGGGTGGTTTAAACAAACCACACTTAAAATAAAATACAAGATAATAATAGCTTTTTGTTATAAGAACTTTGATCATGACTGGTGATCAGGTGCTTAATATTTAGCTCAAAAATCAAAGTTCTTAGAATGGCTCGAAACATTAATGATGGTGCTCATCTCGGAAAAATGATCCTAACGCAACTCATTTCATTGAAAACCGAGTTTGTATGAGAAAGTTATTGTGTTCTGATCCCTTTGCTAAACAGGTGAAATTTAAAAACAAATGCCCAGTCACTGCACAGTCGGCAGTTCATACTACTGACGTGTCAAGTGACTAGGCATGGTCAATGGTGGTCAACGATGAATCACATAAGGACAAGTGGCATCATTTAATTGGGTTATACAAGTGGTATGTTGGTGCAATATTATTGGTTTATTTATGGACCAATGGAAGAATGTCACGTGGCAAGCCCGAAGGTCACCACATGGCACCTCCCAAAGTCCTTGACAGTCTCAATACAGTGGAACAAAATTTTAGTTGGAGGTCGGGTCGAACCCACGACCTCCGGCATACCATCCACAAGTCCTAACTGCCTCCACTACACGATGTTTCTTACACCATATGTTTTCCATTTATATTTAAAGTTAAGCGATGTGGAGTTGGACGGTTAGGAGGGCCAGCTTGCAGGCCATCCCTCCACATGTGAACAGGCCACCACCAACCATGTAGTTAAGGTTATGGTTTATCCCATGGCTATCCAAACAAACCTGTGACAGTAAGTGTTAACTCCACATGTGAACACCACGACACGATCAATGCTATGGTTACAGTTAAATCAGCAGACAGTTCCAAACATTAACGTTTGTTGTTATTGCATGCGAACACAATTTCCATAACCCCTAACAGTTAACCACTCTGATAGCTTTGGCTCCAGTGGTTTCGGTTAACACTAATTGCGGGGTTTAAGTTAATTAATTTGGATTTATTTAATTAATTGCTTCACCAAATCATTGTGTTAAAGTGTCTCTTTGATGGTTTGTTGTACTTTTAATGTCTGATGTTCAGTATTTTTTTTAAGCTATTTTGCTCATGAATTTCATTTTAAACTTAAGGAAATTTACATGTTTACATACACAAGCAGTTAATGAAACCTCAGCACAAGAAGCAATAAGCAAGCACATGTTTAGAAATATGCAATTTATATTAGCACATCAAAAACTAATCATTCAAAAATAGATCAAGTTGGTAGCAGAGCAAAGGTTGAATTTATTGATTTCTTGAGTTTATGCAATTAGGGTTTTAGTGGTTACAAAATTGTGATGCTTACAACGTTAAAGTTGTAGAAAGTAGAAGGGAATCTATTGGTTTCAACTCATGAGACAATTCCCAGAACAAGCAGAGCCACAAGGCCACAATCTCCACCACCCAAAGTTCCAATTCCAGTTGCACTTGAAACTCCTCAATTTTTTCCTTCAATTGAGATTGAAGAGGTACAAGCAGTACCAGTTTTTGAGCCTGAATCCACAACCATTATGTCTGGAGAAAGAGAGCCTGAAGGTCCTTCTTCAGAAGAGGAATAATTCAAGAAATCGTTCTTCACTTTAACTAAGATGGTTAAAGTCCTCTATGAAGAGAGGAAAACTAGAATGGTTGGAGAGAATTCTAAACCTCCACATGGAGAAGGAAGCTCAAAGGATAAAAAATATGAGAAGAAGGATTCCAAAGGGAATGGTGGAAATCCACCTCCATCTCCACCATCCTCATCATCTTCATCATTTCACACAACATCATCTTCCACTACCACCACTGAAACTACCCATACTCATTCAAAAACCCCAAAAGGAAATACTTCCTTACTTAAATTGGACATAAAATTCAAACTTCCCATGTACAATGGAGAGGTGAATGCAGAAGAGTTGGAAAATTGGATTCGACAGTTGGAGGTATACTATATAATTTAGAAGCTTCTAGAAGACAACATAAAGATCTAGTTGGGTTCACTGAGGCTAGAAGGAACTACACTATTTTGGTGGGAAGCAAAGACTCAAGAGGAAATGAGAATCCATGGTAAGATATCCATTACTTGAGTTGAATTTTTTTATGCAATTAGAAGATAGTTTTATCATTTATCCTATATGCAAAAAGCCATTATGAGTTGGTAGAATTTCAGGTACCTTAAAGGCCAAACAGTCCAAGACTATACACAGGAGTTTAGGAAAAAGGCTTTGTTGTTATGAGTGAATTTGAATTCCCAAGATACACTGCTAAAATATATTGGGGGTTTACATTCCTATTTGAAACATACTATCCTTATGTTCAATCCAAACAATTTAGGTGAGGTGTGGGTGCAAGCCATGCACCTCGAATCTAGAGGAAAGAACATTCAGGAAGAGGGTAGTAAGAGGAAGCCATTCAAGAGTAAGGAGAAAGAGAAGGTTGGAAAATGGAAGGGAAAGAAAAATACAAGTGTGAAGAAAGAAGGGGAGAAAGTTACATGCAAACACTATTCCAAAGAGGGGCATGATGAAGCCCACTGCTAGAAAGTGCATCCCGAATTAAGGCCTAAGAAATACAACAATAAGGGAAAACAAAAGATGACTGCTAGCACACAACATGACCTTGGTTCAAATTCTGGTGATGAGACCAAGCTTTTAGCCATGGTTACTATTATCACTCCAGGAAACTCTCCTAGGTTGTAGCTCAGAGATGCCTGGTAACATATAATCTTCAATATTTTTCTCTGAACTATTGGAATGGATAATGGTTTGGATCAAGTCCGATAAACACTTCAACTCTATTCTCACTCAAGACATGCATGAACACCCTCAACAATACAAGGTTTTAGACCACTAATGCTCAATAGTTGATAGATTCAATGGATAGATGGAGTATATTGACTATACCAGCAGATGCATACATAAACATAGGAAGTAAATGAAACTTGCAAATATAATTTATCAATGTAGAGATAAGATGAAAATTATCTGGCATTAGACAACAGAAAACATGAATAACTTATTCAAGTGCAACTATAGAACAACAGAGAAAATGAGAATTGAACATGTAACAGAAAAATAAGATTATATTCTTGGACTGAAGATGAGAAGCTAGAGGAGTAGAGTCTCCATAGTCTCCAAAAGTTGAACCCTTGTTACATTTAGTTTTTAGCCTTTTAGAGGCCTTTTACAATGCTCCTGAGCTCTCAAAAGCTTGGAGTCTTAATCTATCTTATCTGTCTTGTTAACTGGTCGATGCTCTAACTAGGAAAGCATGGGCTTCAGAGGTTCCTTCTTCTGACAGAAGAGTAACAACATTCAGGTGGTTTTCTGTGTTGGTAGGGAGCTCTCTCATGCCAGAGATGGCCCATAATTGAGTCTGTAGTTTCTAGGTTGAGCGTTGTCGATGCCCCATGATGTTTCTATTTGTTTTGGGCAAGTTGCTCTGTCTACTCCATGACCATTCTGTTTGTTTAGATGTGCAGTGTGTACTGTGTTGCATTGTGTTGCTCCATGACCGCTTCTCGACCTCTGTTCCCCAGCAGTTATTCCCGGCCTCTGTTATCTTTTAAACATTTATAATGATTGTTTTCTATTTAATACAGAAAATACAACAATGCGTAAAAATCCCACCAAGCTCTATTCTTCTAGACTTAAAAATTCCTTAATCATGGCCTATCTTCCTATTGGGTCTACCTTTGTAGTGATACCACATCTCCACTGTTGATCTATGAGTTCAAGATCTAACGGTTGTGATCCATTTCGGGCAACTCATTTGAACTGGATTTCGGGTGGTTTTCTCTCTCCTAATCATGGACATGTGGCAGCCATTGTATGGCATCGGGCTGAGCTCGGCCTAAACCACTTATCGCCTTTGGCTCTCCCGAAATCTTGTCGGTTTTGTGATTTTCCCTTTATTTTGGAAAATACATTAAAATGTGAAAATCCCACTTTATCGGACTTGAAATGGTGTTCAACCACCTTGATAAATCCTTTCAGGTCCGTAATGTGGCATCGACGCTGCTCCCATGTTCCCTCTATATTTTGTTAAATGAAATACATTGAAAATGCATTAAAAAAGGCTTACCTACAGACCTGAAATATTATAAAATAACATCTATAATGTCATCGAGTCTGGGACTTATCACATCGGCGTCAATCCTTAAGGTTTCTCCGATTGCGATTTGACAATGCGATGTGGGCCATCGATCTGCGTGCATGATTGATGGTCCACGTTTAATCACCAATCACAATTGTTCATTCCACACTGTTTGCACCGATTTGCCTCCACCGATGTGACCCGCCGATCTAATCATCGGAGATCGTTGATGGGTGGTGTCTTCCACCGATTGCCACTACCTGCTGATCAGATCTGCTGTTTGTGACTTTCCTTTTAGATCTGGATCGTTGATCAGCCAGATCTAACAGCTGCTATGCTTTCTTGAGTTAAAGCCCTGATACATGGTTTTTTATGGTTTTCAAGTGTTTTTAGCCTCCCGATAGTGTTTTTCCTCCCTTTTAAGGGCTCTCCTCCCACACTTGTTTCGGTCTTTGGGTGATCTTAAGCACTTTTGAAGACTTTGGGAGTGTTTTGATCATATTTGAATCCATTTTTGGGCCATTTGCCATCAAGGCTAACACTGGCTCCTTCTGGGGATGAAAGCCTCCCCGTGAGGTTCCAAGAACTACATAACAATGCCTTTCCTGTAAAACCAAATAAAATCTTCCTTCTAGTGTTCCATTAGGCATGGAGTCTATTTTGCAATGAAATAAAAACTAGATAAACATAGTTACAATAACAAGGAATTAAAGCCTTAAAAAAAATAAAGTTTCAAGAACAACCCATTTACTGGGCTACCAAAAGTATCTCCTCCTTCCATACTGTATAGAATAAATGTATTGTTTTGCTAAATTTGAGCAATCAAAAATGGACCTGTCCATGAGAAGTCAAACTTTCCATGATTACCTTTCTTTTCTTTAAATGCATCCCATTTGAGGACCCAGTCACCAACTTGGAAATTGTCCACTTTTTCCTTCCTGTCAAAGTTTTCTTTGATTTTCTTCTGATGAGCCTTTGACTTCTCAACCAACTACTCTCTGATATGCTATAGTTCAACTAGGTTATTCATTCTTCTTACCATGTCATTCTCTTCATCTTATTCTTCTTGCAAGAAATTAGCCATAGGAAGAATCAGCTGGATAGGGAAAACATCATCAGTGCCATAAATCAGCTTAAAGGGAGAATTCCCTGTGGACTTTTTGATGGTAACTTTGTCAGCCCATAGTGCAAACTTCAACTTGTAATCCCAACTCTTTTTGCTGTCCTCTAACAGTTTTTTTACTACCCTTACCAGAGTCTTGTTATATGATTCTACCAAGCCATTGCCTTAAGGATAATATGAGGTAGAATGCACCACTTGAATGCCCATGGATTCAATCATGTCCACCAATTCTTTTGCCTTGAAAGATGCTGCATTATCTGTGACTAGTTTGGTTGGGAAACCAAATCTAGTGAAAATATTCTCATTCAAGAACTTTATGACAACTTGGTGATTGGCATTCTTAGTGGGCATAGCCTCAATCCACTTGGTGAAATAATCAATGGCTACTAAGACCCATTTGTGTTGGGCATGGGAATGTGGGTTGATCTCACCTATAAAGTCCAAGCCCCATTGTTGGAAGGGACCATTGACATGTATTGGTTTCAAGGGCAGAGATTTTAGTTGTTGTCTTCCTACAAACCTCTGACACTTGTCACAAGATTTCACAAAAGAAAACACATCAGAGAACAGAGTAGGCCAATAATACCTAGCCCTTAGGATTTTTTGGGCTATGGTTTTCCAATAATGATGCCCTCCATAGATGTTAGAATGGAACTGGTGTATGAATTCCACAAATTGTTCTTCATCTAGACATCTCAAGAGGATTCCTGATGGGTCTTTCCAATAAATCAGATTTTTATTAAAGAAGAATTTGGTTGATCTGAGTTTAATGGCCTAAGCTTGAATTGAGCTAATCCCTGGAGGGACTTCTAGTATCTGCAAAAAATGAACTATGTTGGAATACCATTCATAGGTGGCTACATTTTTAGCCAAAGATTGATTCTGCTTTTTCTCTTCTATTGTTTCCTCTGTCTGCTCATCATTCGAATTTGGATTCATGCAATTTATGTCTAAGAAGTTGCAATTTTCTTCAGCCATAAGTTTAGCCAAGCCCTGGCCCTTGACAAGCTTAGTGGGCTTCACCTCTATGTTAAACTCCATGAATTTTGTAATCCATTTAGCTCTCTTTCCATCAATATTTGGCTGAGTTAAGACATCTTTTACTGAGGCTGAAGGTACACATGCAACCACTTTGGAATGCAAAATATAAATTTTGAATGCCTTTAAAGATTTTATTAGAGCATAAGCTTGTTTTTCAATAGGGTCATACCTTAGTTCAGCATCCCTTATATTTTTTCTGAAAAAGGCCACGGGGTGCTATACTTTCATCATTTTTTTGCAACAGAACTGCTGCAAGTGTATCATAAGAGGCAAAAGAGAAGATACAAAACCCCTTAGTGTAATCTAGGCTAATTAGAGTGGGAACTTCCATGATAGCTTGCGTGATGGCTTCAAAAGAGCTTCTTGAAGCATCTGTCCATTTTATTTCTAATCCTTTCTTCAACATGGAAGTGATGTGCCTTACTAGCTCTGCAAAGTTTGGAATGAATCTCCTTACGGATTTAATCTTACCCAGGAAGGATTGAATATCCCTTTTTGACATTGGAATGGACAATGTCTGAATTGCTTGAACTCTTACTGGATCAATCTTCACACCTTTAGCAAAAGCAATATGTCCTAGAATCTTGCCTTCTTCTAGAGAAAACTGTGACTTCTTTGGGTTAACCAAAATTCCAAACTGCCTACACTTTAGAAACAACTTCTTTGAATGTTGTAAATGGTCTTTGTGACTACTGAAGAAGACTATTATGTCATCAATATAATAAGGACAAACTTGTCCTTCTCTCCCACAAAGGCTATGTCCATGGCTCTCTGAAAAGTAGCCCCATCATTCATTAGTCCAAAAGGCATCTTGGAGTACATGAAAGTGCTTGTTGGCCCTCAGTTTTGGTCTATTTTTGCTTAAGGAAACTTACTTAATCCTTATATTTTCCATCCATTTTCCATCACATCCATCTCATTTTGATGTATTTTGTGCATATTCAGGTGTTTAATTTTAATTTTCCACTTTTTAGAAGTTTTTATGAAAATTGAGTTTCAAGTGCAATTTTGGACTGAATCAAAAATTCTCGTAATAGCTATGTGGATGACATATTTGCAGGACACTTGGGCTCGAGCTGGATGCATGAATGGAAAGCTTGGGAACTAGGATTGAGCTAAATCCACTTGGTTCAGTCAAAACAAGCTTTATTAGGCCCGGTCAAGGCTGGTCAAACATGACTAGTCACAAGAAAATTCCTAGGAAATATGTAGGTTTTAACCCCGTACAAAAATTACCTACATACGAATTCTAAATCACATGAAAAATAAAAATGCGAGAGCATAACACATAAAACACATATACATAGAGATTTCCACTGGATCCCAAAACTGGGACTACCAGCTTGATTTTTCATTATGTTCCTTTCAATGTTACAATACATATTTATACATGCCGAGCATCCAATACCATGGACCGAAAACCATCGCGTCCAAAACCATGGACCGAAAACTATCGCGTCCAAAAAACATGTGCAAAAATCATGCACAAAAACCATAGGTGGGTCCGCCCAACCTAACATAGGGTCCAAAACCAAAATTTTCTGGGGCGCTGCCCCGGACCCCATAAAGTGGGGTTACGGGTACCCCTCAAACCCCTATTAACTATGTGGAAAGAATATAACACAACCCAACAATCTCCCACTTGTTGTTTTCTTTCCACAGGGGGCCACAGGAGAGCTTAGTCAGTTTTCCAGCCCTGAAACACCCATTGTTTCTCTACACCAAGAGAACTTCTTAGAGATAACAGATTTTGTCTGCATCTACAGCATTCTTCAAAGTGTCCACCTTTACCAGCAACACCTTTTTGTCTTCTATCATATCCCTCACAAAGTGGTACTGAACATCAATGTGCTTTGTCTTTGAATGATAAGCAGGGTTCTTTGCCAACAAAATTTCACTTTGGCTGTCACAGTCTATCCTTATAGCTCCCTGTACTAACCCCATACTTGAACACAATCTCTGCAACCAAACTACTTCCTTGCTTGCATGGCCATGAATTCTGCCTCTGTAGTTGATAGTGCCACTACAGATTGTTTCTTACTCATCCAACTGACTGCACCTCCAAATAGGTTAAACACATACCCACTTGTAGATCTTCTCTGATCCAGATCTCCAGTCCAGTTTGCATAAACAAAGCCATGAATATCCAACACTTTGTCCAATCCTGGTCTTCCTTGGTAGCACAAACCATAATCACTAGTTCCACGCAAATACCCGAAAACCCACTTCACTGTTGTCCAATGCTCCTTCCCTAGTTTTGACATAAACCTGCTCAATACTCGCACTGCATGTGCAATGTCTGGTCCAGTACAGACCATTGCATACATCATGCTACCGACTCCACTTGCATATGGAACACGGGACATGTCCTCTTCCTCTTCTTGTGTCTTGGGACACTGTTCAGCAGATAACTTCACACCTATAGGAATAGGAACCTTCACCGGTTTACTATCCTTCATATTAAACCTCTGCAGTATTGTCTCGACATACTTCCTCTGGTTTAACCAGAGCTTCTTCTTTGCTCGATCTCTTTTAATTTCCATGCCCAAAATATAGTTGCAGCACCGAGATCTTTCATGTCGAATTTGGAGGACAATTGGGTCTTCAAATCCTGGATAATTTCTTTGTCATTTCCAACCAACAACATATCATCCACATACAAGACCAGATAAATAACACGGCCACCAATTAATTTAAAATACAAACAGTGATCTGCTTTGCTTCTAGTGAAGCCAAGTCCCCGTATCAATGTATCAAATTTCTGATACCACATCCTTGGTGACTATTTTAACCCATACAGAGACTTCTTTAACTTGCATACCAGTTCTTTCTTACCCTTCACCGCAAAGCCTTCAGGTTGCTTCATGTAGAATTCCTCTTCCAAATCCCCGTGAGGAAATGTTGTCTTCACATCCATCTATTCTACCTCAAAATCAAAAGCAGCAGCAACAGATAAAAGTATTCTAATAGAAGTTACCTTGGCAACAGGAGAAAAAATATCACCAAAATCAATTCCCGACACCTGGGAATAACCTTTTGCTCAACCGAGCTTTGTATTTCTCCACCTTCCCTTCGGCATTTGTCTTCTTCTTGAACACCCATTTGCTGCCAATGGGTTTCCTTCCAGCCGGCAACTCCACCAGATCCCAAGCCTCATTTTTGTGCAAAGATGCCATTTCATCAACCATGGCCTCTTTCCAGAGTTTTCATCCTCTGAATCCACTGCTTCCTTCACAGTTCTGGGATCATCATCAGTAACAAACAAAGCAAAATTTGAACAGAAAGCAAATGGACTATACCTTTCTGGCTGCCTTCTTTCTCG